>BGZK01004536.1:0-12987 GCA_005406025.1 Eumeta japonica | reverse complement strand
CCTATATTCTGACTTCAATACTCAAAGCATATGGCTTAGCATCGATGATCCATAAAGATTGGCCACAAATGTTATTTTGTTGTTGGCATTTTTTCTCTCATATAAAGTATGGCGGCCGAAAACATAAACATTTCTACGCCTCTTCGTCATAAAAGAACATGAATTCAATTGCATATAGAGCCGTGTTTGTAAGCTCAAGACAAATTGACATCAGATAGCTTTGTTCCTTTTCGCCGTCAGAATTAGTTAATCTATTCGCCAGCATACGAGGAATAAAATTAACTTTTACTACAGGTAGTTTTGGCTTCATATGTAGGAGAGCCTAAAAAGCATTTCATTCTCTCCGACTCATAAAGTACCTGCAGTAAGAGTTGAACTTACTCTCTTTATACACCTTCTACAAATTTTCACAAAACAAAAGAGTCAAAAGTAAGTAGAAGAATTGTAGCCTGAAGCATTAAACACGTTCGGCACATGATGTGAATTTGATTTACATCAGCACGTGCCATTAGGCCGTATCTGACGATGGACCAAATCCACGTGGTGGGATAAAGCATGTCACACCACCACACCTGACGTACTTGTCAATGCCAGGTTGCAATATTCCTCTACTGCTCATAACTGTCCTGGATCATAAATATAACCCTTACAAACGAGTTCGGGCTAGCTTTCTTTCTGCGCTCCGAACGTTCCAAAGGGACAGTTTATCTAACCCGCAGAGCAGACAGTTCAGAGGCAACAGCACCTGAAGTACATTTGCAGCCCTACAAAAACATATTTTTCTTTATTCCAACAACCGATCAGGGTTTGCAAAATCCCTCCAACCATAGCTACCATGTTACAGCACCTAGGGGTGCTGGGCGTACCCCTTTTCTAGATGAACAGAGTACATGTACTATTTTGTACTCTTTTTTAACATGAATATGCTCTATTTGTCTCTCCAAAATCTGGCACCCCTGTAGGTACCTCAACCAGGGCTGGCTGAACTTTTCCCGTAGAAAATACCCTGGGTGAGCCTCGAAGAGCAGTCCAGCGGAAAGTGGCGTAGGCTTCTCTTTTCTGAAGATTTGGTTGCAAGGCCAACCCATGCCCGCCTAAGCCTCTATATCCTGAAAGCAGAACGTCAAGGTGTCATGCCTTACCAAGACCAAACCTGCCATCGGACGAAACACATTCGACAGAGCACAGGGTGTAGTACTTAAAGTAATATTTATATGAAGAAAGTTTATGTTTACAATTATGTAAAAAAATTGAAAAAGTTTGTTTTTGTGTGATTTGTATGATGTAGCTGCCGCTTCCAAAATAATTATGTAGCTGGCTTTTTGGCTACAAATGTAGCCAGCTACTATATTTATGTCTGCTGAGTCTAATGTGCGCAATGCTTTAGCTGTCAAGGCTCCGGAAGTGCGAATTTAAAATTTGATCATAAAGGATTTTAGCACACAAAACGAGTTTATTTAGATGCCTGCTGTGGTAATCTAATGTACTTCGTTTCTGTAAAGTTCCATTGAATTGGCATAAATTCTGCTGTGTTGTTTGAAAATGATCAAAACGAATTCATTGCCTCTAATGATTTTAACGTTTTAAAAGCAAACAATTTTGTCTTTAAGTGGTCTTGTGGTCGCTTTTATCAATCCTTGCAGTAGTAAAATGCCTGTGGCTTGCGAAAATATTCCGGTTTTGTGTAATCTTGACGAATGATCGACTTGAATATACAAATCATTGCTTTTTGGAGTTGTCGCCTCATTGAACTATGTATCAAGTGTTCTACTTTGTATTGAACTATTAAAATATAATAATCGCTTATCTATTTGATATTGCTTTTCAATTTTTTTCTTTATCTGTAGAGGGGTGACAGTCTAGATAACTGCATTATTTATGTAGATTAATAATGCTCCAAATAAGAAAACATATAAACATGTATGCATGTATGTATGTATTAATATCCCAACGAGCATATGCAAAGCAAAAAATTTTTGCGAAATATAATTTAACTAAAACTAGAATAACCACATTGTTAAAAGACACAGCCAGGTTTCATTATTATTATTTTAATGAATGTTATTGTACCTATTTTGATGCATTTTTATTGGAGGTGCTTTGCCAGCATAGCGTAGAATATTGTAACATGTGGCAGATGCCTGCATAAAACTTTAGTAAATTTGGCAACCATCGGTGTTCGATTGCTTTTTGAAATACACGATAAAAGTAAAACGTGCCATTTGCAATGAAATAAAAACTACTGGGAATATTTTAATGAAACAATTTGGTCGCTCCTTCATCAAATCAATTTACTTGTTCACATTTTTGTTGATTAATTTATATTTGTTTTACCACCTTTAAATTTTGGGGGCAAGTTTTTTATACGTTTTTCACATTACAAATCACTCACTATTTCTTTATATTTGACTTAAAATTGCTTATTTACTATTTTGGGTCAAAGACCCTTCAGTTGTTTTCGCTTTAGTCTTTCAGCATGTCTATATGCCGCCGACATTTCGCTGATGCTACTCAGCTCGTTAGTAGACTCGAAAAACCTTGTTGAAAATAATGTTTCCAACATTTACTTCACATTCTATTATTTCAATTGAAATAATGAAAATTAAAAAAACATTTAAACACATTTTCAAAGACAAAACAACTTTTTCGTATTGCTACTGTAATCATATAGACATGCTGAAAGACTAAGGCAAAAACAACTAAAGGGTCTTTTGAAAAAATAAATTTCAAATAAAATTGCTTAATAGCGAATAAATCATTTTGAATTCTTGCTTATTTACTTTATTCTTCTTTGATTTCTTGTTCATAAATTCAATGGTTTTTATATATTTTAATGATTAATTATGATTGAAAATTTCTTATACATTTTCAATCATTTTAATGATTACTGTGATCATGGTGCTGCCACAGTAAATGAAACATAAAATTGCCAGATGTTATGCCAAACAGCCGCAATATGGGTATAAATGCCCTAGACAGAGGGCAGATTTAATATACATTAAGAGCTCACTAATTTGAATTAAAATTTTTTCGGTGGCAGAGGATGATTTCGGCATTTAGTAAACTGCATTTAGTGACCTGTGTGTGAGCTGCTTCTCTGCAATTAATTTTTTGTTTGCCATTTGAAATATTTATACCTCAGAATACATGATTTACATAAAAATAAATAGATAAAACAAAACAAATAAAATAGCTTTTTCTTGCCTTTGAATCCATTTTCATTCATTCACAATAGTAAACAAAATGTCTGGTTTCGGCGACGCTGCCATATTATGTAACTGAATTTAGTATAAATGCAGTTGATTTTGTGAATTTATGACTGAGTTATATTCACATTCACATTGGGGATAATGAACAAAAAGGCCACTAATGCTAATTAACACTGTCGCCTTTCTAGGGTGTAAAATTCTGCTTATATGCAAAGCGTTCCCCTTAATATTTCAATTTAATTACATATGTATGTATACATTTCTTATTAAAAAAAGATCAGGTTATTTAATTCAAATTTATTTAAATTTTAACAGCAGCTTATAATTTAAGTGTAAACACTAATGAAACTTATATAAATTAGTTTCTTACTTACATACATATGTAAGTATATATTCATAAAATGTATATTCTATTGGAATAATTTTATTCCAAATGTTAAAATTAGCAAAGAATTTATTTAAAATTTTTATTATAAAAATTAATATTGCAATAATTCAATCTCACTATATATTTATGCATATAAAATTGTAATATGCATATACTTCTATATTATGCAAATATTTTATTTTTTTTTTTTTTTTTCGTTAAATAGAAATAAAGCTGTGATCTTCACTAAATTTAATAAAACTTGCCTTGTTTCCCTTTTTAATTGTAGTCCTTAGAATATATTTAATATTAATTTTTTCCTAATTACATTGCATATAAATGTTAATTTCAAAATGAAATACATATCTCTTATTACACTGTTGTATTCTTCTTGAGTATTAGTAATTAATTATCAGATTAATAATTATAAGTTTTATTTTAACATAATTTTTTTTTTTTTTTTTGTTTAACAATAAAACTAGGAACAACTCCTTTATTTTATTACTTAAAGTATTAAATTTTAAAGCTCAAAACCATTGTTTAACTTTCATTTAAAATATTGTATTGAAATAAAACTTAATATATTCTAATCATTTATATATATATTTTTATATTCTCAATTGCGTTTAAAATATTTATTGTAAAGTTTAAAGGCTGGGGCATATAGAGTACGTCATACGTTATGCGTCGCCTTTTTCTGACATAAACGCAATGACAGATAGAATTGGCACAATGAGCTCTTTGTTAACGTATAAAAAATCAGCTGGTTCTTACTTTGTTTTCTTTTGCAGTAGATTTTAGTGAAAAACTGGATGATATTTTAGAGATCGTTTAAATTTTGGTTTTAGAAGAAAATCCATAAATATAAAAGAAAAACTACACATAAAAATCTATTGACAACTGTCAAAGTGCTCTACGTATGTCAAAAGTTAAAGCTGGCCAACTTTTATACTTTGCGTTGAAGGAGACGCACTGCATGTGACAGCACTCATAACAAAACGTGGATTTTAACTCAGCTGTCAGTTGAAAAGGCGACGGATAACGGATTCTATGTTTCCCAGCCTTAAGTCATACCAGTCATTTGAAGCGGTTTTTTTTTTTGGTTTTATGTTGAGTAGTTTGAGTGTTTTTCTAATCTAGACTAAAAATTTTTTTATTTATATTCATCCCTGTTGCGTTAATTATGGGAATATTTGATTCCCCTTCTCCAACAAATCGGCATCACAAATATTTTGGTATTACAAGCTTCTATTGTGAATAGCTCACAGAAAAAAGTATTTATTTTGAATTGTTTGTTTTGTTTTATAAACAAATTGCACGCAAGAATAAATTACAATAATAAAATGGAGAATTTCCCAACAAGTGTTGATTTTATGATTTCATACGCGAAAACTTTGCTTGCACAGTGGCAATACTGACTTTCGGTGTTATGGAAACAAAGCCAACTAAAGATATTGTGTGCTCTCTTATGTTGGCTGTCAGTGGATCTAAGGGCAAAACGACTGGCGATAAGGGTGGCTCTGTACGTTCACTCCATCTAGGAAGCGACACTGCATTATATGAAAAACTCATGGGGAATATGCTGGTAAAAGTTTAAGGAAATTTCTGCTGAGTACTGAAATTCTATAGGCCGATGATTAATATAGTAGTTACAAACTACTACGTTGGTTTAGCTGAATGTCACATAACATGGGCTTGTACCCCTTTCATGCTTACCTTGCCAAAGGGCAGCTTTAAGGATGAATGCCTCGATTTCTCAGTATATTCAGGTTAACTATTATGCCCTAGACAGATGACAGAGTTAATTTGCTTTAAGAGCTCAGTAATTTGAATTAAAATTTGTCGATGACAGATGACGATTTTGCATTTAGTGACCTGTGTGTGAAGAGTTTGCTTGCAACGAAGTGTCTGTTTGGCGGCAATTAATTTTTTATTTTGCTCTTTGTAATATTTACACCACACAATACATAATTAACACGTAAAATTATTAGATAAATAAAACAGTTTACTTTTGTCTTTGAATCCATTTTCCATTCATTCACAGTAGTAAACAAAACGTAAACTACTGACTGATTTCGGTGCTGCTGCCATGCTGCCATATTGTATAAATACATTTGCTACAAATGCACAAAAAGGCTACTAATGCAAATTAACGCTGTTGTCTGTTTCTCATCAGAACATTACATTCTCACATTGGGAAAGAAACTACTACAAGCTTTGAATTCGCTTTTATATGCATGTATAGTGGATTGGGAAGGGGGTGGGCGGGGGTTGTGGAAAAAATCCGAAATATCATAAATGACATTTTTAATTCGATGTTAGATGAAAAAATCACCCAGGACAAAAATGAAACCATACACTGCAAGAGGATTTCGTTTTCGAAGAAATTTTTATTCGAATTATGAATTTTTCATAGATACAATGAATTTAATCGTGATTTTCATAAATTATTTCGCTAGGTGAAAGGATCTGGGCAAGGGTACTTTCTATTGGGATAAGAGAAAAATCATATACGAGATAGAACAATTCGCACTTCTTGCATTTTCCTTTCGCGCGTAGTTTATATTATTTTCGCAAATTTAACCGCACTCCTGTAAAGCCCAAGCGCATGATAAAGTCGCTTCTTTTTATAATTACCTTCAAGTATCAAGTTGTTTTCTTGTAGCATTTTTCTATCGCATCGAACTTGTTTTTGAATTGGATTAGAGAGTAACCCCTCTGGCGTTGTCTAAAAATTAACGATTGTATTTCGTTAATTAAAGTAATGAAAGAGTTCATTATATCTATGAAAAATGCATAATTGGAATGAAAAATTTCATTAAAAAAATATTTCGAAACTTAATTAAAAAAAAGCAGAGTTATGATGTTTTTTGGTCATCCTCGTTTTAACACAAAAAATATTAAAGGTGCACACTATACTTGACATTTTTATCAGTTACGAAAGACGCGCTTACATTGTACAATTTACGCCCGACTTGCGTCGTCCCGATTTGAGTCGTTTCGATTTGGAAAAATTGGTTGCATCGTTATGATTCCAATTTGCGTGATTTTATTTCTGATTTGCTTTGCTAAAAACGGTTCAAATTTTTACTGCAACAATTACCATTTTAGCTTTTTTTTTTATCTCAGCATTTATACAATCTCTAGTAGCACAGATCGTCAATTGTACGTTCAAAGTTTTCAAATTGCATTAAAGGGAATCCTTTTTTGTCTTATAAAGTGTACACACAGAACATCTGTCTGGTTATGGTAAGAATTTAGTCTGTTATTCTCCGAGATTTCCCTGAAGTAAATAAAATATATAAAAATATATTCGTACTTGTTTCTTTTTTATCAAAATCATAAAGATTTTGTTTTTCGATAAATTAACTTTCAGTTCATTTACATAGAAAAGGTGATTCGATTTGCGTTGCAAGCCTCCGGTCCCCATTAACAACACAAGTCAGGGGCCCTAGTGTATATGCCAGATTTTTGTTCTTTCTTTTCAAAACAATATTCGTATTATATTTAATATTTTTAAAAATGTTATCGATCCTAATCTCTTTCTTGCTACCAAAAGTTGCCAGCTATAATGTGCATCATATAAATGACGTCTAATTTAAACATCAAGTCCTGAGTGATCTGTGATTTTTGAATTTGATTTTTTTTACATGTAAGAATCGACTGGGTAGCGTTCGGCTTCTTCTAGCATGTGTCGCAACTCCATTGTTGGGCCATTTTTGCTATATTTCCATTCATGTAACCAGTCGTTTTGCTACTGTTATTATTGTTTGCGAATTGATTAGCACTGGTATTACGATTTTGATATAACCATTCGAGACTAACATGGTGGCTTATGGTTGGCACTGCACCAGGTACATTATTCTCCAGATCCTGGATTATGGCATCAGTTTGTTGTTGTTCCAGCGAGCGTTGCTGATGGCTTAAAGGTCGCTTGAACAGATTTTGCTACAGTACCTGAGGTTTTGTATATGACTGCGTATAGATTTTTCGAATTCGCGCTGCACCGATGGGGTATCCGTATCGCCATCAATCTAAAAATTTTCACAAAGAAAAATTAAACCTTTCTAACAAATAAATTCTATAAAAGAAAAAGTAACTAACAATTTGTAAGCGACCACTATTATCCATGGCCTTAAGCATGGGCAAAGTCTGTTCGCGAAATAGTTCCAGCCGGCGACGAAAAGAGGGAACAGTATCATCGATGCGTCCTCTACCCAGCTGCAGCCTAGAGCAGTCTAATAAAATAATAGGTGGCCGTTGTTTGTACTGTGCAAAAAGAGTTGATATTTGTAAAACATTTTTCTTGTTAAGTATGTTTATGTGCAAACCTTATTTTCAAAATATTTAACTTGTTCCATATTTCGAGGAAATCCGTCTACAATAATGCCAGATTTGTCTGACAATTGTCTTAAATTTGTTTCCAATATTGTATTAATGGCTTTTTCGGGGGCCATTTCGCCAGCAGCTAAAGTTTCTTTTACTGTATAACTTTCGGTATTGGCACGTGGTGCCGAGTCGGTAATAGAACGCAGCAAACGACCCACACTAAAATCATTAGATTAAATTTAAATATAATTAAACAATTTAATAAACAATAATAAAGGCTTGTGCCAACGCATGCGGAGCGAGAATTTTAAATGTTGACATGTAAAAGCACCTGCTTCTTATTCAGTAAAATGCTTAAAAATTTTTCTTTAAACAATGGCCAAATTATCGTGCAAACTACATATGTAAACGCATGTACATACGTAGGCAGCACCTTGTTAATTTCAAAAAAAAAACATTAGTTTAAATAATATTTAGTTTATGGTTAAAAACTTGAGTGACGTGTAAAGAAACTTGCCTGAAATGAGCCCAACCCTGATTGAGTCCCACAGCTTTCATACATAATGTGGCCTTATTACTGCCGGTCCGCCTATAACAAATATAACTGGTGGTATGGCATTCATGTCCGTGCTCATAGAGGTGGCAGCATTCGTTAGTAACGGCTGTTGGGTAATAACATCTGGCGCCACTGCCTGAGCTGCATTTGAAGCTATATGCGAAGTTACTGCATTTGTTATATTATTAGAGGGATTTTCTGGCATCTGTGAGAGAATTCCAGCTCCCACTGATTGCTGCTGCTGGGATAAAGCTGTTGAAATTGGAGCAGCATTATGATTCTGTGCTTGACTAGGTGCCGTATCTACGCTAACTATACTGCCGGGTATATCATTAATTCCTCTGCCCATACCTGTTACTCCGTTAAGTAAGCCTCCTCATTTTCCAATGAACTCAATATTTCCAGTACAGCCGCACGAAAATCTTTATAAACTTCAGAGGGCGCTCGCTCACCATTCACCTTAAATACAAAAGAAAAAATCATTTAAAGTTTGCAATAAACAAAAAAATATCAGTTTCTTTATACCGCTGTTAAAATATCATTCTGATCATAATAATCAGCTACTGGCATGACATTTTGAAAGAAATTTTGTAATTCCATTTTGGCTAAGGAGAGTACAACATGACCTAATTTGGCACCATAATCGATTTGTTTCTGTAACACCGACTCACGCCATGATATCAGAACAACACCATTCACAACTTGAATCTGTGAAAAAAGAAATTTAAACATAAAAAGGTTTTTTAGGTAAGAAAAATCTTTAATTTTAAATTGAAGAATTGATTTATAAAGGACTTTAAGTTATGTTGCGTGCAATGCTGTAAACATCACTAAAACTGTGCGAAAAGCTTGGCATCATTTCGTCCTCCCCCCCCCCCTTTCTTAAATTTTTTACTTTAATCATTTCGCTCTTTTGTTGTCCTCTTTGATTGCGTAAGCCAGGATTATTTGTAGACTTTAAAGGCATGACAAAGTATTTAAAAAATTTTTGTTTTTTATTTAATTAAATTAATAAGTCAGCAGGTTCACTGCTTCGTAACCTTTTCCTCGGCCTTCCTAGAAAGCTAATTATCTGATTTGGAAGTATTTTTAAGTCGCATCGAAATAAACTTGAAATACTGAAATTAATTTTTACAGCTTTAGCCTATTGCAGAAGTTGTTAATTTTGTTAATGAAACTTCCTTAGGCATCAATCAATAAGCTGCTTGAAGTATATACATATATATAACAAGGTAGAACAGAGATGTTAAAAGTGATTGATGAAATAATTCCGTATACGCAAATCAAAACAAACTGCAAAACATCGTTTTTTTTTTTTTTGTGAGGAGTGATTGAAAATTTAATTGTTTTATGTAATTTCATTGAATTTATTAACAAAAATACGTGAATTTATAATTGATATTGTGATCAATTAATAATCAATAATCAATCTGATAAATATTGTGAAACCGTAATGCAGTCAAATGCTTTGCCCAGCGTTGTCAACTTGGCGCGTTTCGCGACATTTTGGGTCTTTTAAATTTATGGTGCGAAAAATCCTTAGTTGCGCGTAGTGCGTTTTAATTTTGGTGGCATCAAAATAAATTCAGCAACTTTTCAGGGTGGCAAAAACATTTCTGCAAAAGAATGCTATGCTTTCAGTACCATTTTATTCAACTATGCTAAATGTTTACAATCAGTGATGAATATATAGGTTTATTAACTTGGTATAAATACCATAATTATTAATAATTGTTGATCTCTTTATAAAAGAGAATTCATAAAGTTAAAACATACAAAATGTATATTATCTTGCGCAAATGAATACAAACATCATACCATTTGTTTTCGTAAAGTTTTCTTTTAAAAAGTTTTGTGTAGAATTTATAATATTTATTTGATTTTGTTAATTTTATTATTACTTTTTAAATCTTGAGCTGTGAGTGTTTATTGTTATATTTTTATTTTAAATTGATGCAATAAATATTAAAAAAAAAACAACTTTTAAAACCGGTACTTTTTTTTTAAATGTCGCGTTTTTTTATATTGGAATTTCAAAGTTGACAACGGCTGCTTTTACCACATTGAAAATAAAATTGTGTCGAATTTATTTGTTGGTGATCACCAAAATTCAAAAAATCGCCCGCTAAGGAATTTTCCTTCAAAATGAAAAAAACACTCAAAATGTCTCCAGACGCGTCAAGTTGACCTTCACCACGCTGTTCGATATATGTAGTATATTGATACATTTTTCCCCATTTGCTATCAAACTCTTCAAATACAATAATATTTATCATAAATGGCCCTCCTTACGGAGGCATCTCAAAATTATTTTTAGACTCATTAGAGTGCTCCTCTCCACGGAAATCTTTAGTAAAAGGCGAAAGATTTACTCGACAACTGAAGAGAAGCCAGAGTGATTCAACCAACCACCATTTAAATATCATATACAAATCTTAATATTATCTAAATGAGAATTATAGCGGTAACTCAAACAAATAAAAACCATACAAAATAAATTCATGCTTTCACACTGGGCAAATATTGTTGAATAAGTTTCTTGTTCAATTTTTGTATTTGTTGTTGACAGTTGTAGAACGAGTTAATGACAAGCAATTTTTCTATACGTTGTTCTGTTTCAATGTTTGTCTCTACTTCCAAATAAAATGTAGATAAAATAATTTTAGAATTGTTGCTACATACATACATATGAAGACGCAACTTGCTCAACAAATTTGACTAGTGTGTCGTAGAGTATGTTTGTACATACATATTCTCATGACTACAAAATTTGTAGAACGAACGTAGCCCAAAATATAATATATACATACATACAAAAATTAGTATAAAGAACAAACAACCAAGCAAAATATTCAAACCTGAAACACATTTTCTAGTGGTGGTAGTCAGGCATGCTAAATTCAGTACTTATTATTTCATCAAGGAATTTATATTCCATGATAGTATTTTTTGTTTTCAAATAAACTTTTCCACACAAATCTACAGAATTACTTTATCGTGCGGGAATAAATGTTATTTTTCAAACAGGAATTTCCTTAAAACCTCCGTACCGGCCTTTACATAGGCTGTACAACAGACATAATATGTAATATGAAATCATCAAATTCAATCACATTCATTGCAATTTCATAATAATTTTTATAGGAGTGTTGTTATGAGAAATATCATAAAAACAATCTTATAAGATGAACTCTAAAAAAAAAAACAACTGTGTAAGTATTTCTGTAAAAAACCGCCATTGAAAGTTTGCCGAAAAATATAATAGTTTGCATATATTAGTTTTGCAAAATATTAAAAAGAATACATGTATCTATGTATTTAAAATTTTATGTCAATTTTAAGCAAGTATTTTCTTCTCGACGGCCAATGATTTATGAAATTTTATAAGATTACATATTACCCTTTGTATTATATTAAGATTAACATGACGAAATTAATTTTCTCATTCTGCCGGCGTTCTCTTACATATTGTATTACAATTAAATTCGGTTGTAGACGGTGTGCTAAGCATTAAATTCTATTTTGATAAATTTTATTGCCTGGCCCACGATGTTACTCCATATCGATCGTAAGCACAAATACGTTATAATAACAACAAATTTTAAAATGTTGTTTTGCTATCAATGTATTTATGAGAGCGAGCGAGATCGAGTGACATTGTAGGACACACAGTTGGTATTCAAAGCACTAAACATAGCATCTCTGGGATTAACAAACATGTTTAGAAAAGCAGTGTGACCAGTTTTAATAACACAAGAGCTATTAACGTCGAACGTAACACGCAGTGCCCAATTTAAGGAACTCGCTTGACCACGACTTTTGTTAACGATATTAGAACTTAAGGTTGTGTCAGATACAACTTTGTCGCTTTGCGTGACATTTCAAACTTTAGCCAATAAGTGTAAAATAAAAAGTGTATGCCCTAATAAAAGCTTTGACAACAAGCACAAATTGCATGTTAACATATAAAAATGTTTGGTAATTTTTCGATTCAACTGTCGAACCTTTTTCGGATAAAATACTTAAAAAAGGCTGTTGTTTTCGTTAAGGGGAATGAGCTCGAAAAGCTCGCCTGTCGCTCAGTCTGTGGCGTAAATATATCGATCTCGATAATTCAATATCGATATGGAACGAACAATATTAAAAGAGAATTAAAAAAAATCAAGATGATAAGAAAAATCATCTCTATATATATATATATATATATATATATATATATATGTATGTTTACTTGGTAAAATGTTTAAACTCAATACATGTTTGTAAAATTTCAAAATTTTGCTTGTGAAATCGTTTAAATAACAAAATATATTGAAAATTTCTATTTTACCCAGTAAACATATATAACCAATTCAGTGTGAATTACACCAACATTACTTTCAAAACATTGACGACATGAATGAAAACTAATAAGTTTGTTTTATATCACATTGTATGTATATTTTTATCTTTGTAACAGCAATAATGTCCGAAAAAACGATAATTTTACGAACATTTTTATTTCGAGAGTTCTTCGTTTGAGTGAA
>BGZK01004535.1:0-12989 GCA_005406025.1 Eumeta japonica | reverse complement strand
CGTACTGACCAGCTCTTTTGCGAGAATATCAAACAGCCATGATGCCTCCGTATGGCATTGATGTTTTTATGGTCAGTTCTTTGTATATATTTTGTGTGGTTGACCAATTTTAAAAGCAGCCCGAAGCAAAGCATACGTACCGCTCACATCACAACACAAAGATGTAGTGACAGTAGAATCAACCAGCATATCAGTATATATATCAGTATGTACGTCGAATGCAGGCGCATGCTAAGTCTAGTAAATATATATCTATGTACACACATGCATTAAGATGTGTATGTATGTTTGCAAATTCATGCATACACAAACATGCGTATCCTTTTAATCTCGGATAAAAGCTACGCAATAATTTAGCATTTCCCTTTGTCCACACAAAGTTTCTTAAATTGGGAATTAACTGCAGACAGAGGAAATGTGAATATAACTTAAGTGGTTGGTGGTAGTTCATTAAATGTCGGGATAATTTAAGGGTGTTGCTAAGGAATTTTAAATATATTTTATATATGTGCATAACATACATACACATGTATGTAAATATGTGTGATAATTCCAACAAAGCGCATATCACAATCTCATTGACCAGTTGATATCAAAGATCGTTCTATTTGTTTTATTTATTCGTTATCTCAAATATGGGCTTTAAAGGTTTTTAATTCTTAATAATAAAATATACAAAAATATGGTTTCATTTTTTTCTCATTCAACGTTTAGCTGGCATTTTGCAGCTTCATTAGGATGTAATTTTTATTAAAATCTGACAACGACATGATACATGAAATAAAAAAAATAAAACAATAAAGTATAAACAGTTTAAATATGTTTTCTTTAATTTGAAAAATTAACCAACTGAGTTCTTAGTCCAAGGGTGCTGATGATTTTGTGGCAAATATGAAACAAGCTGGCTGCCCCAGTTTTCGTCAAAATTTTACTCTTCTTGTCTGCTTTAATAGATATTATCACAAGCAGTAATTTAGAAATAAGCTTGAGCCAGACAAAGAAATGAATAAAATACTTATGATATTTAGTGCAATACAAGAATACCAAGTCTTATATAATATTATTGCTTGTATTATTGTATTTTACTTCAACAGGGTTACAATAATAATATTAATAACAAATCTTTGACAAAGACATAATTGCAAATTCAATCGTGACTTGAGTCGGTCATAGCCCATCATGGTAACAGAAAAATGTTTAAAGAGCAACTATACCTTATTAAGAAGAAATCAATGAATATATCACAATAAGCATTGTAAAAGAAAGCTGTATATATCGCTATGAAAAGTGCTTAGATATGAAAGTGCTTAGACATGACAACAAATATAGTCAGCCTCCTCCGCCAAATATAGTCAGCCTCATTCGATTAGAAAGTCAGCAAAGGTAATGAAGGTGTCCTTTTATGGTTTAAGCGCATTGCAATTTGATCACATACATAAACTTATGCTTATTCAGTGAACAAGTGCATAATATCTAAAACTACTAGTGCATGTATGTATGCAAAGACATTAAAACCTGATATATTTTGCGAGTACAACAACGTCAGCGATATTGATTTAACTGAAGACAATTTCCGTCAGCGTATGCCTGCCCAGACAAATACAAAATTTTATTATTAACGAGCAACAAATGGCATGCAACACAAATCAGTAAAACCGTATCAATCCAACTCCTCTCAACCATTCCTTTTCATCGTTTTACCCTCAACAAAAGTTAAATCACCAACAGCAGCTTTTAATAAAATGGAATGGAAAATGATCGAAATTGAATATTTTTAGCTTTTAACAGCAAAATTATGTTTTTGTCGTCATCCTTGTGATGGGCTGTTATTGTTTTTGTTATACTGCTTGCTGTCACGTGACAGCATTTTCATTTTATATCTTCCAACGGATTTTCGCTTTAGTTCTTACATTCATGCATTTTGCCAACGATGACAATACATACATATGTACATATGAACATGTGTGTATGTAAGCTTTATATGTGCTTTACGTATATGATATAATTTATAATTTGATTAATATTACAACTGTAATTAGATAATAAAAAATTTACTCTTTAGTTTTGGGCAAATCATAAAACCAATTAATCAAGAGTAGATGGGGATCAATTAAAGATATAAATATTTAACGAGCTGCTGGAAATTATTCCGACTTACTTTACTGTCTATCTCTTTTAGCAAGTGTATGTAAATATCGATGAGCATATCGAATTCTGTTATTTAAGTTTAGTAACAGAAACTGCATCACACAAAACCTAAAATCAGGCACTTAATGATTTATTATCGTACAACATACATACATTCTAAAACATGGTGCCAGAATATGACATGTGATTATAAACACACATACATATGTATATTCGAATTCGAATTCATGATATATTGCAATTTTCATTTAAAGAAATGGAAAGAGCAGCAGCCCGCAGCATCCAAGTTTGCCAAAAAATGTGAGTGTACGTACTTAAGGCGAACAAATTATCTGCTGACGATCAGTGAATGAGCTTGTGCGATAAACTTATAACTCACTTAGTCATCGTATGCTCTTAACTGCTGAGTGGAAAAACAATTATTACCATTTTGAAAGCGCAAAGTGAGAAACATTTGAAATTATACAATTTATTGTAGTGTCTCTATAAACATTTAACGATTTCAAATGCAGCTCTGCATGTGGCTGTAGTCATGTGCTGTGGGAGAGCATTGAAAATAATGTTAACCATAGCGGTCTTCTATCAATTGCCAATAAAGCTGTGATGGGTACAACAGCAACCAGAATAAGCATAAATAGTGAAATGGAAAAACGCAATGCGAAATTCCACAATCCCATTTCGTAAATATTATTTAAACAGGTTTTAATACATTCAGTCCTTTAAACTTTTGCCTTATTCAAGACTTGTTTCATCTGAAAATAATAAACGATAAACAAATTGTAATTTGTTTAAATTCTTTTAATTTTGTTTTAAATAGCTACACTACAGCTTAAACGTTGTTAAAGTAAAATTACATTTTCTCAACTTAATGTGGAAGAATGAAAAACAAGTTGCATACTCATCCTACAAACCTACACATTTCTGAAACAATAATTTAAGTTCAAGTTTTATTATGTATTCTTTTTGGTATCATTAACAGTGTTGCTCATTTTATCCTTTCCACTCTCCTTCGTTTGCTACTCCTTTTAATTTTTCAAGTCCCTCAGAGGGATGTTCATGTTTCCTCCCCACTAACTGCTATTAGAAGGAGTATATGGTATGGCAAATGCGGACTCATTTCATTTAGTTCATTCTTTTTATTTTCTGTTAATGGTTTCATATTTGCACATATTCTGTGGTAACACCTCATGCCGCTGCTACAACTTTTGTAGCTGTGCCACAACTGCTGCAAATACAACTTCAAACGCTACCTTTACTTTATAAACTCGATAATTGCCTTTGTTAAGTACTTTTTGATGATGGAGCATATTTACTAGAACAACTATTTATGATTGTTTGTTTGGATGTTCGTTAGTTCGTTCAATCAGTGTCTGTATAACAAATATCTATGTACAAACATACGTATGCTAAACTTAACCAAGTTACGTGCATAAACTTAATGCTGCTGTATTCTTTTCACTTTTTCAAATGGCGTTTTAAATATTTACTTACACATTGTGGTCAGCAAGACCGTAAAAAAATCGTTGTGTTTTCTAACTTCAATTCATTATTGCTTCGTGTTCAAGTAAAAAGGTTAATAAAGTTTCTAAATGCATGACAAGTAAAAGGTAAAAAGAATAAGATGAAAGTTATTATTTGTTTTGAAATTCAAAATAAATGCAATTAATAACGTTCATCAGCTCCAAAACAAGACTGTTTTGTATCATTGAAGACAAAAACTTAAAAATCCAATTTGTTCTGCAGTTTACTTTAAAATAGAATTAATCTGAAGTTGCTCATAATTTTTATGCTCAGTTCCATTGAGGAATAATTTTTTTATCTTCACTACCTGCTACACTCGGAGACACCATTTACACTCTTTGAATTTTCGACTTTTAGCCCAAACATAAAATAGCAATTTTACTCAAATCATTTGACAAAAATCATAAGGCCAACAAAAACGAAAACTCTACATTGATGGAAAAACGAAATACAACTGAGTTAAAAATAGTGTATTGCTTCTTTTACTGCCACTGTCAGTGGGTATTGCAGTTTAAATTTATCAATTATTTCATTTAAGTATTCTAATACTTAATACGATACCACGAAGTCAGGAAATGGTAACTCGTATCTCGACATTTCGGATTTTATGAAAATCAAATAATTTTCTAGACATTGTTTGAATTATAACTTTTATATTTGACCAATTGCAGGATTTATTATTATTTTGAATTAATGCCTTTTTATAAAATGAAATGAGATCATTTATAACTTTTACACATACATACAACTCAAATTGATCAGTTATAAAATCTCAATTCATATTTGTTAATTATTACACTAACTCGAAAATGTATTTATTTAACTCAGTATATTTTAGCTAAATCAAAAAACAGGTGATTTCAAAATTACAAAGTTATACAAATATTAGTTGCAATTTTTTTTTTTTTGTATTTTCGTGTGGGCTTAATATTTCTGAAAACCAAATAATAATGAGTTTAAAGTTTATTTTATGTATTCCATACTTACCAAATACGATATTAAAAACGCAAATGCAGATTGTCATAGTATTTGTGAAAAGAAAGTTTTTATTATATGCGATAAGTTGCAGAACGTTGATAGCCAATGGCTTATTTACTTTATACGTGATTACTGTTATTTATTAAAGAGTAAATAAATAAGCAAATGAAAACGAAATGTGTGCCGGTAAGCGCACCTTATTGGGCTGAAACACCAAACCTTTGGCTTAGGCATATTGCGGTATGAACTAGAGCGGAATGAACTGAATTTAAGTTTGGGGACAAACGAGCATTTGACCACCAAGCTGATATTTAGCGTCTTGGATTTGGGCATGTTGGTCATTAATCAGTTTGGCTTAGGAGTACACGCTAAGGTCAAACATATTCCAGTGGGCTGATATTTAAACGATTTCAAGTTTTCAATGTAGCAAAATTATCCATTCGTATGCATTTACTACTTATTCTCGGAGGTACCTTGACAAAATACTTGAAACTCACGTGAAGGATAATAGGCACCATGGGAACATCGACATCAGGTTAATGAGCCCACATCGGCCGGAACATGGAGGCTGGTGGTTTCAAAAGCAATTATATATGTAGTTCTTTGCATGTCAGTGAAGGATTCGGGGTTCTTGGCTGTTGCTTATCAACAGATTTGCTTCGAAGAAAACCTATTATGCTTCTTGTTGTAAATATACTATATTTCTTGTCGACATCGACCCAAATGCTAGATTTACGTGTCCTTGGACTATCGCTTACAATTGTATAGCTTGAGCTCTTCAGCAAGATGCATTTCAAAATAGTGTACATACATACATATATAAATGAAATTGCTGCCCAGATAGTTTAATACATCTTGCTGGCGTTTGTGTGATCAATCAGCAACGTTGATTTCATCAGCAGTCAAGTTACAATGCATCGCATATAGTGACGTACATTATTCTGCATCTGTATACATTCACAAGTACTAAGTCTAATCTAAAGGCTTTTAAGAATCTGCAATGAAGTAGCACAACGCAACAATGTATGTATTTATGGTATTTTTCTTTTATTTGTCGTCATATTTCCGAGCATCCTTATATTTATTTCTATGTTCTTTGTCATATTGAAATTGTATTTTTTTTTCTTTTCTAGATTTTGCTGTTGTTTTAGAACATAAGTGTTGTTTTCTTTTTATCATTTTAAGAAATTGATAGTCTTGTTAGCCATTAACTGTAATGAATATGACGCCATCCTTGTTTTATGTGAGTGCGTATATGTCCGTATAATCGGTTTCTCACTGCTGTCTCATTACGGCTACCATTTAGTACTCACTTAGACAATCAGTCGTTAATTTTTTTCAATCATCTGCTTTTAATGCCTGTTATTTAAGAGAATTATTATTTTATTGCAAGCCATAAAAATACAATTGAAAATATTTTTCATTGTTCTTGTTATTTGTGTTGTAGATATAGCAATTATACAAATCTTTATTGGCAAAAGCTTGAAAGATTAATATAACTGCATTAAGCAAAACATATTAAATATACATATGTAATGCATTGTACATACCTTGAAGAAAATGTCAGTGGTGATTCACTATTCACAAGATCACCAGCACTAGTGGCAATTATATCCCACACAATATCTTTTCTATTGACATGACGACGGTGGAACTAATATTTCTCTATAGACATTGTCGCCAGTATTGCTGACAAATTATACCCCACACAATACCTTGCTCTATTGACATTTAACACGCACTTGTCATTCAAAATCCACTCAATTTGAAAAGAAAAATAATGTTCTGCTCTCAGAAATTTCTCTACTCATTAAAAAAAAAAGTATAGATATTCCGTTGATAGTGTCTACAAATAAGTCACCAAAATAGTCGTCAAAACTGGTGTTGAAGACACTTGCAACCAAGTTTTATTCAGGGTACATATGTATGTATGTATGAAAGTGTTGCAACACTTCAAAAACCAAAAGCAATATGATTTCAATCTTTTTTTAACTATAAAATTTGCAATCAATTTTTACAAATAGTGGGTTTCAGTTCACGTGAAATTTTTCTTCCATGAAACTTTTCTAATTTCATTTGAAACTTTCATTCGTGTCTACACACTGAATAAAATTCAAGGCAATTTTTTCAGTTTAACTTAGACGAATAACAAAACAAATAGAATTTCAGAGTACAAGAAAATCTGTACTGAAATTTACTCGTGTCACCTCTTTTACCCCCTTTTATCAACAAACGCAGAAGTTCATGAAAGAAAATTTAGTGTGTGAACCGAGACTAAATAAAGAAAACTCAATGAAAATAATTTATAATATGTATTGAATTTATTAAAACTTTTTCCTGCAATTATTTTGATTGCAAGACATTTTACAATTAATTGATGATTTATGTTTATGTCTCAAGATCAAGTAAAAGCATATAATTTTGAGTGTGCAACTGTTCACAATATAAACTAAAAGGGTAAAAATATATACATATATACGTAAAGTTACATAAATTAATTGTAAGTATCGCTTTTAAATCAATTTAAAATTTTTTGGCCAGATCCTCTTCAGTTTTAAATGTGCTCTCATGTGCACATAACGAAACCATGTTAATCAATTTTATCAGTTCAAGCTGGAGCACAGAATGAAAAACATTATCAAATATTAACTTGCAGACAACTTCATATGTACAATTACAAAGGAGTTGCCCGAGTTGGCCAATAGAAACAACTCGGTACTTAATACTAGTCTTCTCCCATCTTCTTCCCATAAACTCAAAAGTTGTTCAACAAAATGTGAGATGTGTGTGAACCGGGTCAACCAAATTGTTGTCTCAATGTTTTATGATATTATGTATGTATATAACTGTCAGCAAATAAAATGTTTATCCAATTTCAAATAAATCAGATGCAGTGTTTTTGTTTAAATAGTTTAAATATTCAATTTAAGTTATGTTTGTCGTTAAGAATTGTTAAGCAAAATTAAATTTTACTCACAAATGGGTTTTTTCCAAATTTGCATAAAAATATTTATTTCCATGCTTGGACTAAATACATTTTTAAACAAATAAAATTTAATTACACATATACATATTTGGATCTCAAATTGATGTCTTAGCAGCAGTTGTCAAATTCGATGGCGAATTTTTTTAAATATTATAAAACAATTACTTATTGACTCTTCATAATTGAAGTAACAATAAGTTTGCAAATTTTAAGTCTACATATATAATTAATTAAGACCGACCAATGTCAGACTTAATGCTAATGAAATGATATGAAATGATAATAACTGAATCATTAATATGATTACAGCTTGGGAGTATTATTAGAACATTGGAAAGCAAACAGCAAATGATATGCAGTTAGTTAGCAGGAAACCATTAATATTGAGCAATTCACAAAACTGCTATAAAAATTAAAAGTGGTTGATAAAGGAAAAGTAAATCAAATCTGTGGCGTTTGAGTAATTAAGTATGATATCATAAAACCCCGTCGTCGTTGGAGGACACACCTGAACTCAACAATATTTACTACGAGTGGTACTACTGGATGCAGGGGCCAGTCAAATGCCAAGTGCTCGCAATTTACGAAACTCCAAAATTAAAGGACACAAATATGATCAGGAAATTATACGACAGCCTAAGGAGAAATTCGGTGATCTTCACTTCCAACATTGAAAACATGTAATACTAATTATACCAAATTTTAAGATTTCTTTTGTTTCTATAGCATGATCAAGCTTTCAACATTTAGTAAAGAACTCATTTGGAAAAATTAAAGTTTCAATTCAGCGACACAAAACGTGTGGAAATCTTTAAGGGGAAATTGCTGTCATATAGTTATGTTGAACTCTTTCAAGTTCAGCTGACCACCGCAACAGCACCAAAAAGGGTAATAATGGCAGCTACCAAGCAAAAATAATTGTACATATGGAAGCACTAGAAGCTCTTGGAATCAATAAATTGCTTTTGCATGAATAAATGATTCCATAAGAGCAATAAAAGTAATTTACATTTACATTAGTGCTTCTTAGAAGCCTATCGTAAGATAGAGACTTAATATATGTAATATATGTCATGTTTATTGGTATGTGTAAATAATTAAATAAAGTCGCCTCAGGCGACTCATTTCAAACAAAAATCATGCATTATAAAGCGCAATCAAGCCCTTCCAACATGTAGCCCCTTTACAAAATTGCACCCTGGCAAGCAGTATTATATGCTGGATACCTACGAATATGAATATACGAAATATGTCACGTGACTAGTTGAAATTTGATTACAGTGACCACATTGAAGGGTGCCTGTAAGTTTAATAATTTAAAAAATCTTAATTATACATTCATAGAACCAGATCTCAAAAGTCGTTAAGACATCTTTTCGATTTAATGTCGAATTTATAGCAGGCAGGCTATTTACAATATAAAGTCTCTGCACTAGTACGAGATTTGTGGCTTTTTACATGTTCGAAATAGGTGAAAGAGGCATTTAGAGTTGTGCCTTTTTCGAATTTTTAGCTTCTGCAGATATTTTAGTTTTAGTCTTTCTTAGTTGTTGTTGTAATTTACACGTGGGATGTATGCGACACGCCATTGTATAAGTTATGTTATAAGGGATCGAATAAATTTAATATTTTCTCAGTCATATTATGTGAGTAACGTCGAGTCATACAAAGCTTAATATGTTTTTGTATGACGTTAGAACATGTGTGCAACTTCGTTTATGTGCAAAGATCTAAAGAAACAATTTGCATTTATTTTTCATTTGAAAATGACCAAAGCTTTTGCTTAATACTATTTATGAGATACATTCCACCGTTTTCATAAAAAGCATGTAACTGATTGTCGTCATCTCAATAATCCTCATAATGTGACCAACAAACAATTTACGCACACAAAATGAAAACTCTCTATGCCATTATTGTGTTTCATATTTCTTCTATTGGCTATACCTTAAATGCATCATCATGTGTTGCAAATTGAACTCGAATTTTTTGCCTAAATCTGAAGCTCACGCAACTGGTGATTTTACTTGTTCAAAGAGAAATTTAGGAGATGAAACGTATTGCCACCAAATAAAGGGTATTAAACACTTTTTTTCTAAATATGTAATGCGTACATCCAAAGTCATTTCATAAAGGACCACAAAGCTAAGCTTTGATTGAGCACATACGATAAAACCAACTACACAAAATTGGAAAAACAAATGAAAATTTGTGCTTTTTAATTTGGCGATTCAATAACTGCGCTCATACATAAAACTCATAAAAACATAACGAAAATATAAAGTTCTAGTTCCCTGCTAGGATGCCCTCGTAAATATCTTCCACAAAAAAAAATAAAAATGTACGTACATATACATTAGGACGAGCCATCAAATTATAAGTTTACTGTTGCACAGTGCAATTTATCAGATTTATTTTTTACTGGCCGGGACATTACTTCTAGTCTCCGTGTGTGTGTAATCATGTTTCTTCGTTTTACAAGTACATAACTGTATGAGTTGAACTTTTTCGTTTGGCATTTCTATAAACATAAATTACGACCATAAAATTTGACATTTTGTATTTGTGATACTATAATTTTTTTTAATGGCAATGGGTAAGGGGCGAAATGCTTATGTATGTATATATGTACCCTATTTAAAAGTTTATTTGAATTTTTCTGAGCAAAAACATGTGGTTGAGTAACACTGCACTGTTCAAACAGGACAATTGTTGAGTGAAAAAATTTGAATATTTTTTTTCCTATCAACTTTCATACCGATTGACATAAGCCACATATCGATTTATGAACTTGAAATAAAATAGTTTGGATCGATCTTCGAATTGTTTCAACCAGAAAAATATAAGAGCGTCATTTAATGTATATATGTACATAAAATTTTTCCATTTTTATGCTTATTCCTTTATCATTTTTTACCCAATTTTAATTCGTTTGGTTGAGTTTTACCATCTTTTTTTTTTTTGAAAATTCAAAATAAACACAAAAAACATCTATATGACGTGTTGTCTGACCGTCTGAACGATCGATTGATTGCTATTGTAATTAAGAACCGATTTTCGTATAAATTTTCTAAACAATTCAAAAAATTGGAGGACGCCAATCCGAAACCCGGGCCACCGCCCTTTTATTTTCACTACTCGCTCAAAAATAAATCACTGGAACGTGTTATACTTTTACATTACATTTTACATTTACAGCGCCTGTGCAATGAATACAGGAGTCAAAAATTTTATGAAAGTCCGTTTTGATTTTATGCAAACGTCGGTTGCGCAGGCAGTCATGGAAATTACTACTTTATAATATTAGGGTATCAGCGAGCCACGTTGTCGCAAGCCGCAAAAGAATACCAAATTATTGTAATTTAACTACCATATCTGGTACTAATTTATGACTGCAAAATGCTGGTATAATTAAAATTTTCTTTTTTCTTTACTGTTTTATGTTTATTGGAAAATCCTCATATATTGACATTTTGAAATAATCCGTCCCTACCGGCACACTTTTCAGGAAAATACTTATCGGCGTGAATTATAAAATATTTTTGCAAACGTATACAGTAATAAATACAAACCATAATTTGATATCAACACCCATACGCCGCCAGAACTAAGAGGTAATCTAAACTGATGCGCATTTTTAAGTTTTCCGAAACGCGCAAATGTTGGTGTTGTGTAACTCCCAAGTACACATATGCATGTGTGTATGTATTTTTAACTAAATTTTTGCAGTTTTATACATACGCATTAATTAATTATTTTATAATTATCTTGAACTTTTCTGTAATATCTATTTATTAAATTTTTACTTTGTTTTTATTCAGGCTTAAGTCCATTGCTATATAAATTATATGATTATAATATATAAGGATATATAAGAAAGTTAAAAATAATAATAAAATAATTAATTAAAATGATCAGTCGGTAGCACACAGAATAAATTAAAGAACATAGACGTTAGTTTTAAATTCGCACCACCTCTTGTGACTTAGCTGCTCCACTTTATTTTAGTGGCTTTAATTGTATGTAGTTTCATTGCAAATTTTTGATTTTAATGGTTTATCGTATATCAAATGCAAGTAATAAAAAGTTAAAGTAAGTTAATAAAAGATAATAATAAGAGTTCGCTCACTCTCGCCCACAAACACATGTGAATGTAAATCAGATAGCAGATATGAATAGTCGGAAGCCCAACTTCTTGCCTCAATATGATGAAATTGAATTGAAATGTTCGAGGGTATTTTAATGTTGTCCTTTTCTTTTAATTGTCACATCAACTGCTCAATGTGATATGAGGATCAGATACGAATTGTACCTATATCCTTTCAATATCTGATAAACAGAAATAATATTAATGGGACAGAAAATATTAAGTACTGAATGGAAAGAAGGTCAAAGCATGACCTTCAAGAAATTCCTCTTGATGAAGGCCCTGCGAATTTTACTGTTGGGTAATCATCATTCGCCGATGTTAAATTAAAATAACTACAACGTTTCACACACATGCTTTTATCGCATTAGGAAATCAACCATATTGGTCTAAAAGTACAATTACAGGGATTAGAAACACACGGATGATACCAGTAGCAATCGAGTGTATGCAATATCACAGTAAGTTGTGTTTGTTGCTGCTGGTATTTTTGGTACAGATACTATATTGCTGTTGTCAATCAGGATATTTATGCAAAATATTTGCATATGTGACTAAAATTCAAATGCCACACGATGTCAATCAGAAAGAAAATCTTCTACACACACACTCGTATGTGCTCAGATAGAAATATTGCAAAAATGAAAAGCAGTACACAACATGTTCACATATACACAAAACTAGCATAGCCCGCTGTGCTTTGCAACTGTCAGTGTTATTACACTAAAACTTAATAAAAAGTGTTTAGATATGCTCGTTTGTTTGATAAAGTCTCAGAGGTTTGGTATCCTATGACGAACAAACAAGCAACCATACATCCAGTTTTACATATTTAAATACATATGTACAAATGTGTACATTTGTGTGTGTTTTACATTCCACTAAATAGAAATCAAAATACTTGCAACTCATCTACAAATGCAGGGAAAACGAGTGCAAATGTATGAATGTTTGTGCAGGAAAAAGCAACAGGATATCATCAAATAACGAGAAAGGATAACTACACTATTTTAAGAGTGTGGGACTGCCTTGCTGAAGAATGTGGTACAGGGGTTTTATTCATTAGTAGTGAAGAATAGAAAGAAAGGTACATTAAATACCAGACAGTTAGACAAATACCCAAACAATTACTACCAGCAGCAACCGTTGTCTAGTGTTAACTCTGACAAAGTTGAGGTGCTATTTTTCTCCACTTATTTAAAGATTAAC
>BGZK01004534.1:0-12998 GCA_005406025.1 Eumeta japonica | reverse complement strand
ATGCGTATCAGTAGAGGAGCCCTTAATGGGAACTTACTCGAGCGTCGTGAGGAGCTGTTGGGTTTTGAAGAATAGATGATAGAGAGAGAAAAAGGTCGTATAATGTTCGCCCTCTCACCGGGCGAGAGTCTACATGCTTCCAAAAATCAAAATATAAAAGTATCTCATAGAAATATTCGAGCGCGTCAGACATTACTAGTCTTGTGATTTTTCAACGGAGATATGTCGATCTGCCGATTCGCATGGTGTGGTTGGCCATACGATAGGGGATTCCCCCAAAAATGGACGAAAAAAATTACTCGAGCTCGTCAGCTATTTAGAGGTGATGTTAAACGAACCCTAAAATGCTCCTATTTTAATTAAAAAAAAAAAGTCGCCATTTGAAAATACTCGAGTTTGTCTGATTTTTATACTGATGCATCGACTATATGATCTGATCGTGCCGATACATAATCAGCCGTCTGTTTGGAGAAATTTATTATATTTATTAAATTTATTAATATAATTTAAATTTACTTAATCTGACGGTTTGAAAAACAATTTGTTTTCAAATTTTTTATTAAATTCCTGAATATAACAAATGATTTCTTGAGAATCAGTTTGCTTCGATTATATTTCAAAACCGTTTGACATATTTTCATTGTTTTCGACGTAAAATTTAACAGTCTTTCGAGATGCACTGTCCACAATACATACACGTAATAATATTGTCACTCATAAGAATTATTCAATTTACAAAACTTAAAATGCAAACATACAAGCCAGAGCGTTGTACATTAGTGCTAGTACATACTACTCATTCGAACGTGCGCTTAATCAACTCCTTTAACGCGAATTCATAAAACTGGATGGAAAAAACATGCGCGTTAACGAGATAGCATTTAGAGATGCCAGTAAGAAATAAACATCGAAAATCTTTTTTTTATCGAAACACCGGCTGGTTTCTGATTACCATATCCTTATTATAAACGACGACAATAACGACAAAGAGAATTATGGATATATTCTATTTTACTAGATTGATTGATGGGATTTTTGAAATTAGTGCTAAGTTTTAATTACCTCAGGATACCAACCGAATCCTTCTTTAATTAAAAGGTCAGTGTCAAAATGTGCGTCACCCATTTAAACGTCTAGTCTGGACGAAACCGCGCGTTCGAATATGCGATCCGATAGCGTCGGTATGTTCATGCGAACGCGCGTTGATGTCGAGACACGCGTGCGGTGTGTTCACATCTGGAGAATACTCGGTATTTGAAACGTGTGCTTCTCATGAATGCGCCTTCGAACGTCTAGCGTGTACTAAGCCTTAGAATAATACGCCGAGTGCGGTGAACAACTGCGGTGGCGTATAGGTTACGAAAGGTACCGATCGAATCAGGAATCAAAGTATAGTGAGGGGACGGTGCGAGGGAGCAAGAGATGGAGGAAAAGTGAAAGAAAGAGACGGGTGTGGAACGAGGAATACACGCTTCATCATAATTACACGCGTTTAATTCTATCGACAATTTTGTCACTTCGCCTTGTAAAAATCGGACGATTATATTTTTCCCATTATCCTTGTTTTATTTCCATCAAAATAAAAAAATCGGCCTCGCTCGGAACATTCCTATAATTATTTCGATGTCGAAGTGACTTTTGTTTTGCTGGTTTCTGACCTTCCCACTCTGTTACGTTACCCGCGAATCATTAGATTATGGAAAAGCACACCTTTCAGCGTGTAATTTACCCATAATCCTTTAACCCGAGACGTTCGAATATTTCTAACTATCGATATTTTTTTACGATCCTAATTGGCCGCCTATGCGTGGGGCTTGGTAGAGGGCTAAGGTATAGTGGAGGTACTCAACAGGGTGCAAGGTATTGCCCCCACTCGTTAATGTGCTGCGCTTGCGTGAATCTTGAAATCCCCTATTGGGCTCTTCTACTATTTCGTATGTACTTATACGAAATAGTAAATGGGTCAACAAGTTTTATTATATATTTATTTGATTTAACGAAATCGGGAAAATTTAATTCGCAAAAAGCTTGATTTTGTCTATGATTGTGGTAAAACATAATATAAATTAAACGTCCCGAATTTATGTGATACAAGTTTCAAAATGTCACCCAACTCTTTAGGCTTCAAAGCATTAGAAGGTATAAATTTAATTTTGTTATTAACAACTATAAGTATACGGTTAAGACACAAGTCTCTAAAAAAACGTTGTATCATAATTACAATATCAAACAGATATTATTAGAAGTTTGCTGGTATTTATGAACAGTTAGACTATGCTTATTAGCTAGTTTTTTCTCGCGGTTTCGGTTATGTGGACAGAGACTCGTGACCGGGATTTTGATCTTCACTGACACCTCCCTAGTCTGCTCTACCTCTCAATCCTAATTAGCATTCCTTTTCTCCCTCTTCGAGCAAATAAGTATGATCCACTATTATGAATTTATATTGTTCAGGCAGAAAAACAGTAATTGATATTTTATATGATAAGTTCTATTAAAATATTAAGGTTCATTACAATTAGTTATGTAATTGTTGAGATAAGGAAATGTATATACAGAAAAACAAACAAAGAGTACATTAAATTTTCAGCTTTAAGTTTATTAATATCGGTTTGTTGTTGAGTTATAAGTTGGCATATAAACAAACAGACGGATAAGATATAATTTAAAAAAGCACCTCTATTTTCAAAAATGATATTCTAAAACACTTATTTTAGGAACTAATATTTTTTTTATTATCAAGTAATAAACTTATTAAAGAAGTTGACAAACTTTTAAAGTTAAAATTGTAACATGAAAAGGTATTTAGTCTAATTGTTTGTATATTAATTATCTATAATTAGGTACACTGATGGCGTGGATAAGCTTTATACATTTTGCTCTTTCAACTCGTCAAATTCTCAAATGATCTGAACATTTTGGAAAAAAAAGGTTTTTCATGGCATTTACCGACTTGAGATCATTGTACAAAGTCGTTTTTATTTACGAATAGCGGTCCAATGGCGGCGATTGAGTGATCCAACGAAGATAAAGTCAAATTAAAACCAATGAGAAAAGACCGCTTAATACCATACAAAAAACGATAAAGTAATTAATTAATAATATCGCTTACTTAAATAGTTCGCCTCGTCCGCTAGGAGAGGTCCTCGGATTGGAGTTAAGTGTAATGCGATACGCCGCAGGTGCGTGAATGATGGGTCTTTTAAAGGATAGTGAAATTTTAAACGAAATACTCACGTAATACAAAATAAAATCATTGAAGGCGGACTTCGTTTAATGAATTATCATTATGAGCAGATGCACAACTAATAATGATAATGCATTTCGGACTTTTTCGATACTCGAAAACTTTACATTGTAGGTCACAGATCGCAAACTATTTATCGCTTCACTTCACAATATTTTAAAAGTACCAAATTGATGGAATTAATTAATATTCATTCGAAACAAGAAACTAATTTCCGTAATAAGGATTAATTAACTTAAAAATATCTTTTGTGAATTGGAAAGAAATAAATGTTTGGGAATTTGATAACCTATCTTAGTTTTATATTCGTAGCTCGCTTAAGTTGAACTTATAGATTGTTTTAAATTTCTGCATAGTAAATAATTTTTTATTTTCAAAAATGCCAAAATACATATTTACTAAGCAATAATTGAATTTAATCTATGGCGAAAGAAAAATTAAAATGATTAAAATTTGTGTCTTAATTCTGAATAATATTCTATATGCTTAAGAGTAGGTACTTAGTTCTAGGAGTAAAATTTAAATATAAATCTTAATTATTACAATCGCAACGCGAGCATCGCACTGGTACCGCTTTTAATAATATTAAAAATAATTTATTTATTCCACAAAATGTGCATTAGGTTGTCTAACGCCTGGGATAGGCATAAATACCTTTGGTGTACCATGCAGGTATTTATGCCTATAGCGTCGTTGTCTATGCAGTGTATTTTTACGTGTATAGGGTACGCACGCATTTGTGTGCGTGTGTATGCGTGCGTGCGTGTGTCTAGATTGTATGAGTCTATACGCATACGTGTGTTTGCACGTGTATGTATGAGTCTGTGTATGCGTGTGAGAGAAGAGAGAGAGAGAGTGGGTGAGTGTGTGGTGTGTGTATCAGTCTGTATGTGTTTATTGGGATATGTTATGATTGGGAGTGTTATATTGGTAAGCACCTACTGATTTCATTGTATACCGTTTCATAGAAGTATAATAGTTATTGTTTTGCTAATAATAGAGATTCTCTATCCTCATAAGAACATTGCTTCAGAAACAAGATGTCTTTTTTCTATATTTGTAGCAAGATAAAAAAAAAACATATTAATCCTGTTTACGTTTATCTGTATCGGTGGTTTAATCCGATTTTGACTAATTTCATTGATTATAGACCTTGTTTAGAAAGCGCATTACAATTCCAGCGGCTTAGTATTAACATTGCCAAAGTACCAATACTTAGTTCCAACTTAACCTAATTACTAGCCTGCTCTCTCTGATGCCCCTGCGTTGCTTAATCATAGACTTTTAAACTTATTCGCGACTCAATTGATTGGCTGCGATAGAAATTTTCTAACTTAGCTATATGGATTGTGTGTTTCTTCGCTAGGGTTATCGGTTGTATTATTTTAAATTGTATTATTTTAAATTGGTAATCATTTTTACTCGAGTGATTATAGAGTGCGATAGTTGTTTTAGTAACTAAAATAATTAGAGAGAAAGCACTACAAAAGCTGACATGAAACTCAGTAGTGCCTTATACGATTCGTGTAAAACTTTGATTTAGACGTTTGGAAAGAATGTGACTTTGCGATTGCGTTAAACTATTTTGAAATTAGTTTAATTTTTGTTGTACAGTATAGATTTTAAATTACGTCGTCAATTTTATGTATCAGTAACTAAGCGTATTGATTTTAGATCGGCAAAATGAAAGTTAAGAATGCTGTGTGATATTAAATATTGTAGTAGAAACGTCGCTGTGTAATTATATATGACGTTTCTACGAATGCGCCGAAATCTACCTCTTTTAAAACATAAATCCCCAAATAAAGCGGGTTAAATAAAAATCAAGAGATAAATGCAATTGTATTTGCGAATTTAGTCCGTCTTAGCATAAGCATCTCAGGCTGGTCCCAATCACTAGAATAAGTTCAGTAATTTAATGAAACTGCAACATAATGCTTTTAATGAAATGCAACGAAATACGTATATTTTAGTAATTCTATTTAAAATTATTTCTTGAAATCTATTAAATATAGAATGACTGTACAAAAGAAATATATCCGGTCGAAGAACAACGTTTTAATGCCATTTTTACATTTTGGGGATGAGTAAAATAACTAAGTTACTTTTTTTTATGATATTGCTATGGGGCTTCGTAGACTTTTAGAAGAATACTCAAATATTTTAAATAAACAAAGTAATAGTTAAAAGAACAAGAAGTTTACGGTAGAATCATGCTGTGGTCAGTGTGCCTACAGCAAGAAAATGGGCGGGCTCAACTGGCAAAATATCACACTCACAGAATAGGAACGAAGTAACAGCTGTCGAGTTTCGTCTAGTGAATGAGACTTCGGTGGTTTACTCTCCTCTCCATTACCTCACTTCCTGTAGCATTTCGCCCTCTATTTTTCCGTCCACTTATCCTCCTTTGGATACCCTATTCTTACCCAAGAGGCCGGCAATGCACTGGCGATAAATCTGAAGTTGCAAGTGTCCTTAGGCAACGGTGACCACTTGCTTTTGGTAGCTCATACTCGTTTGTTCTTCGATCTGCTATAAAAAGAACAAGTAAATAAAACTTATCAGCCAAATCAAAATGCTTTTTTAATTACTGAATTTATTTTGGACTTATAAAATATTATGTCACCTAAGTTCATTTTAGGAAATTAATCTTAAAATTATTTTAAATATCAATCCCATTTGGAGTTCTGTAGTATATAACATTAGTTGTTTTTATTAAGATAGATTTTTAATTTATATTAAATAAATAAAATATTTAAGAATTAGTTCCATTAGGGTCTAAATGCCTACTACTAACTACGTTTCTTTTAACATGTATTTTTAGGTTTCTGTAGTTTTGATGGATTGTATTTATACTTAAAATGTTTATATTACTAAATCAAAACAGATGTACTAAACAATCTTCTTTTACAAACCAAACCTAAAAAACCACCATACGTAATCTTGTCAATAGATTAAAGAGCAATGATATATTATAAGTAGAATATTATGATGAATATCGAGTTATGGAGATCACCTTCTCTGTGGAAAATGTGTCGCATTGATTAGATTTTTAAGTTAGTTATAAGCCATTTTATATTGTCTTAATAATATCACCTTATTTCTCCCCGGTTACTATTACAGTCCTAACATATTATTGTGACCTCCTCTCGGAATTTCAAATTCATTGGAATCAATCTGTCAACAAATTCATAGATCCTTGATTACGTCGGCCAAAAAAAATTGAAATAATTTACCATTGTTACTTAATTGTAAACGAAAATAGTACTAAAGTACGTATTAATGTGTTTGTACAGTCCCTAGATTCTTTGAGAGTGCGAACGATAGGTTTTTAATTGTTTACATTTAGCTCACATGGACCTGAACGAGTTATGGTTAAACAAAATTCTCGTACTGAAATATTAATTGCATACTTACAGTGGCTTAGTCCTAGATTTTGCTCACGTAGACTTAGGAAGGAGTATTCAAAATTAATTGATGATAAATAAACTGTCGGAAGGCGCTTGAAAATCGTCTCGCTTCGGTTAATGCGGGAATGTGGGGAGTCTCGAACGTTTTGCATTTAAGATTGAAATTGAAATGAAAACCATCGTACGAAGGTAGCGACCAAACTGCTAAGAAACGTAAGACTATGAAATATAAGCAAAGTGTGTGACGAATTCGATGTATTTTGAATTAATAAGAGACTTGAAAAACACATTTCATGCTTCCATTTAGTTGGATTTAAATTATTAGAGAGCAGTTGTCTGAAAAATTAGAATTATTGCATAAAATAACACGTTTAATTTCGTAGAGGAAACCGAAGGAATGCTGTAGTATAGCTAACACGTGAGCAGAGTTGTGGGTAAATGCACTACGTAAATAAATACGTCAACATAACCATATTTTTATGGTTGTATTGTCTCTTAAATATATTGTCAAAACGAATTAATGATTTTTTATTATCCATGTAACTTACTTTTCTTTTGAGAAAACTTTAATTTTAGGGGTTTTCTTTTTAAGAGTTAAGGTGGTTTTCTTTTTAAGGGTTAAGAGTTTTAAAATTGTATGGTTAACTTCATTGTGGTATGAAAATTACGTAAAAATATCTGCGTTTCTTGATAAAGGTTTTTTATGAAGTCCTTTTAAATTAATTTTTAACCAAAATCTCTTTTACATGTTAGTTCTAAGGTCAAAAACTAAAAAGCAAGTCACTTTTTATTAAAGATAGTCAGTTTAAGAAAACGTCGTGGAAACGCCCTTGAGGTCTATGGCCTGTCAAAATTTATAAGATGTTTGATATTGATAAGTAACTTTAAAAAATTTTTAGATACAGTTTACCACAGATGACAATACCTAGGCGTTTTAGACTATTGGTCTATATTATTAATTAAATAAGAATTTTAATTGTAATTTGTAATTTAAAACAATGGAGTAGCAACCAAAATGTACAATTTACTAATTAAAGCAATAATGATTGGATGCTGTATATAAGTAAAATATACAATATGAATAAATAGATAGTAGTATTCGGAAAATGTTTTATTTATCTTTAAATCATCGAAAGCTAATGTTTGCAGAAACATTAAATCAAATTTTATATCCTTTAAACTAAATATATATAAATTATGTATTAAATATGAATTATGTATTAAAATGGATGCGAGTGCATTTTATTACATTCACAACCTCAATAAATTATTATTATGAAATAAAAAAATTGTCTTAGTGTTGCTACACAAGCATACTGTGGTTTAAAATTAAAATCAATCTCATAAAATACTAGTTCAACACTGTCAAGCTTTACACCGCCTATTTTCAAATATAAAACTTTAAAATCCTTAAATCATATTCTAATATTTTACATGCATTCTTATTGTTGAAAATGTACAAATTGATTCAAATGGTATTCAATTGAACAGTTTTTTTTATACTACATTATTTATGTTTGTGAAATAATAATGGTCAGTGGTTCCTATCGAGAATTACTCAAAGTACTTTTAATATCCTTTAAGTAATGTGTCGAATATATCTCGTAAATTTGAATTCAGTGGATTGAATGATATCTCAGTCTAAATACTACAAACATCTACATGCATATATAGAAAAACTACATAAAATAAAGGATAACTTACTTTACAATAAGAGTTGTATTTTCCCGTTTATGTACAGAATATTTTCGTACAACCGTAAGTTAACGATAGGAAGCTAATGATTGTTCGAGGAAAGGTGGGATCCAATGCATCCCACCACTTTTGTGTACCTCCATACGAAACTAGAAGTGGGGAAAAATGCAACCATAAACACAACGCAGCGGCGGGTGCCTGTTTTCTGTCCTGCCATCTATAATACAGTGGCGCTAGCCCCTAGACCTGCCATCTATAACAATGCAGGCTAGCCCTTTCTAGACTCACATCTATTATTTTGCATGCCAGTCACTTTCCCCGTTAAGCCCCATCCGTCTGCAAATAAACATAAATTACAAATGCCACCCGAACAAACAAACAAAACAGACAGACAAAAACTGAAATTATAGGAAGGTATAGGTAAAATATAGAAAAGGAAATGAATTTGTATAATCGAATGGAAATTCCTTCAAATTATTTTACATATTTGAATTGAATAGAGCTTAATGTATCTAACAGATGGAGCCATATCACGTGAAACACGCGTGTTCCGAAACAGTGATGAAATGGCAGTCCTGGAGGCGATATTGAGTTAAGCGCTTATAGCGTAATATCAGTTCATCCATTTTGAAAAGACAAGTCGCGAAAAGCGTTACTGGTCTTATAAAACAATGTTTCTTTATTCATATCTGTTAGTTTGTGCGCTTATAAGTTGCACCTTCTTTTCCATATTGAAGCGCTAAACATTAAAATGCAATCAATTTATTGTAGCACTGTATGTAATGGAACTAAAACCAGCTTTGCCCAACTACAAAAGTCGACCGCAAGACAACAAAAGACTAGGGGTGTGCGAATAATTCGAATTTACGAATAATTCGTCTCGAATCGAATATCAATATTCGATTCGAAACTCGAATCGAATAATTCGAATTTTCGAATTATTCGAAATTTTTCGAATTATTCGGGAAATTTCGAATAATTCGAATTATTTTCGAACAATTCGAAAAATTTCGAATAATTCGAATTTTTTTCGAATAATTCGAACTTCTTTTAAATAATTCGAATTTCTATAATACTCGCGAATTTTTGATTTCATTGTTTGTACATAATGAATAAAAAAATTCAAAATTAACTCTAAATATACAGTTTATTTAAAGAATGATTACAAATTTTTATTCAAAAATAATAAATAGGATACCGAATCCGGTGATAATGACGTCCTTTTATCTGAGACAATATCACCAGCAGTGGAAAATAATCTTTCACTCGGCAGATGTACACGGAATCCCTAGATATCTTCTCGCCATCAGAGATAATCGTGGATACCGATTTTTCTTCTGCGCCACCAAATAATTAATGGAAATGTTATTATCCATAATATTTTATTTAATTTTTCAAATTTAAACTGAACTTTGTTGATTATCCTTTCCAATCCTTCTATTATTTTATTGTAATTAATTATTTGCATGCAATTAAAACTATTTTTAATGATGCCAAAGAAGTATCTCCGCGCGTACATAAGTATACGCACCCATTTTTTTCTAAGGGAAAATTATAATTATTCAAATTTGAATTGAAATTTGATTAATATTGACATGGAAGTTTAATTAAAATAATTAAAATCATATTAGAATTTACTAATATGATTTTATTATAACTGACTCTGAATAAATATTAAGATCGAAACAGATTGAATTAATTATTTTGATATTGCCTTAAATTGTTGATACACGATGTCATGTAATTAAAGTATTAAAGAATAGAAAATCCAGTGATATTGAAGCAATTTGCTAACTATTCAAAAAATTTCGAATTATTCGATTCGAATCGAATAAAATTTTCGAATAATTCAAAAATTTTCGAATTATTCGGAAAGTTTCGAATAATTCGAAATCCGAATTATTCGATTCGAATTTCGAATCGAATAGTATTATTCGATTCGATTCGATTCGAACGCTATTCGCACACCCCTACAAAAGACATAAATAATAGAATCACCACTGTCACAACCGTGAACTCGACAAAACAGTCCCTTTTGATGTTAGTACAGGCTTCCAAGCATTTGGTCGTGGATTATAATAGCGTTCAACCTCGCCAATTATCCAACACATTCCCACAGCTCGCGTGCCATCAGTTCGTTCTTTCTCCACGAATTGACAAGTATTCAAATCACATATGCGAAAAGTACAATTTCTCTACACATAAATATCATGAAAGCTAATTGTTAATGAAATTAAAAAGAATGTAAAAGATGAAATTTGAAATAGGGTGATATAAAACGAAATTTTATTTATTAAAGAAGCAATTTTATGATTTTTGGAAAAGCTCCCTGGAGAAAATGCTAAAGCATAAATGACCTTAGGTAAGAGGTATAAACATGACGCTTAAGACTTCTGGTGGTTCTTAAAGCAAGACAGGTGGAAAGGTTTATCGATAGGAACATTTTTTAAGATGTATTTGCATTAGCTGATACAAAATATCTGCAATGTGGAAAAGTACGATAACTCTATGATCCAATGACAGCTCGTACGCCTGTAAATAGAATTCCAAAAGTATTAAGTATAATTGTCATATCTCGAAACGTCGTTCCTCCATTATTTAAAATACATTTAGATATCTTATTTGAAATTTTCAATAATTTCGCAATGTTCGCCTTGTCACAGAACATTAGTATTAGTAATGATTTTATTGAAGGCGATTCTCGCTATTAAATCGAAAGTTTTAAGGTCATTTATTGATTTAACAGCTATGTTCTGATATTTTCGTTCTATAAACATTTTCACCAATCGATCGATTTTTAGGTTGTGTAGCCAAAGGCCAAAACCTTTAAGCTTTTAGTATGTACATTGTCTATCTATCCGTCCACCCGCACTTCGCAGCTTATCTATTTCATGTGTGGGCAACAGCCGGCCCGCTGTAAGATTTAATCCGGTTCGCTAGATATTTTGAAAAATTTCATGTCTAGTATTTACCTATCAATAAAATATGAACACTGCTTTAAAATGCACATAGTTTTGAACTCGGCCCGCGAACGTATTTGCACACTAAAGTTGGCCCACATTTCAAAGGTTGTCTATATATTGATCTATTCTTATGAAATCGCACAGCATCATAAGAATAGAAGAAGGTGATTCATATAAGTCTGAACCATCATACTGTAAAACACGCTGTTAAAAAAAAAACTGATGTGTCAGCGCCGACACGTGACTAAAGTTTACTCCTTACAAATATATTCCATGTATGTATTAAGAATTTATTGCCGATATTCTTAAGAATAAAGGATGAAAAAAATAAATTATATGAAATAAATAAACACGAATATTTAAAACAACTTAATACATACAATAGGCAAAAAAGGAAAATTAACTTATATCTTATAATACTGAAAACATTTCTGTACTTTAATTCACATGTATTAACATTGGTTTGGTACATTATATGACACAAATCATGTTGTGCAATAAAATTTTGAAACTCCAAAACCCCACAAAAATAACAATAACGTTTAACACCATATATATCGAACTTATTTGCATTTAAAATAAAATATTTACCAATCAGTAATAGATGAAAAATTCAGTATACCATGCGTGAATATTTTGCACGGAGGGTAACATAACGAACGACTTAACTTTTTGTTAACACTCGATTTCGCGCCAATCTCATTTGTGTACTGAGAGCTATATATAAGATGGGGAAAAGTTCTTTCGTGTTTTATGAGTAAAAAGATGCAACAAAATCTCTTTAGTTGTGCTGTTTGTATATATTTAGTTTTTATACAATTAAATAGACGTCATTTTAAAAAATAAAAATAAAAAGTAAGAACGGTGTCTCGCCTTTTTCTATTGTTTTTCTGTTCACCAAAATGAATGAGTTCAACGTAGAAATTCGATACATTTTTAAGTTTTATTACAAAAAAGGGAAAAATTCGAAAAAATGTTTTTGATATATATGAACCTAATGCAGTGTCGGTAAAATAGCACAAACTGGTTCAAACCTGGTTTTCAGTACAGTAAATTTGATGTCAAAGATGAAATTTGCTCTATTCGACTTATTACGGGTAAAGTCGATACCATTTTGCAAAAAGTAGAATCAGCATATTAATTCTACAATATAGCTTAAGAGCTGGGGATTGACCTCGATACTTGAGTCTCACACAAGCTCACTGAAAAAATCGAATGATCCGTATACTCTTTAGAATTGTGTATTGGAACATAATGAAACCGAACCGGTGTTTGAAAAGATTAATCACTGAAAAGCGATCACTTGCGACAAGAACGAACGAAAAAGATCATGGTCAAAAGACAAGCAAGTTCCACAGACTAGTGAAACCCGGATTAATTCACAATAAGTTGATACATACTCGTAGATGTATGGTGGGATTTGAAGGGCATTATTCATTAGGAACTTTCAACATCGAGCAAAAGCACCAATTTGGATCTCTACTGCCGAAAGCAGAAGGGACTCAGCAAGAAGTAAATAAAAACGGTTGAAATCGATCAATAGGAAGAGTGTAATTTTCATCATCATAATGCCAGACCACAAACATGTTTAGTCACTCAGTAAATTTTGAAAAAGTTTGGTTGGGAAGTCCTAATGCATCCACCATATAACCCTGACCTTGCACTCTCTAATTTACACCTGTT
>BGZK01004533.1:0-12998 GCA_005406025.1 Eumeta japonica | reverse complement strand
TTTTTTCATTTTCAGGGATATGACTACACAGAGCTTTTGGAATTTAGAAGACTTTACAACTAATTCGAGGTAAAATATATAGAATTAGATATCGTATCTTTGATTTTGTCTATGTCCCCTTTTCATCGCCTTTCACCTTTATTGTATAAGTAAAGTATTAGGGATTAAAGAGTTATTTAAATCTGCCGCAAAGAAACACAACATAAGCATTTTATCTTATTAATAAATAAGGTTTTGTATTATATTTTCCGGTTGGCATGGGAAAGTGATTGTCATTTTTTATATCACAAGATTAAAGGATCTAAAACGGAAATTTCCAAACAACTATTTCTTTTGTCATCTGGTTAATAATATGTGGACTTGCTCAAACAATTGTTTTGCTTTGCTAAAACCTAATACGTATGTGTATTCATGTTAAGCTTTTATCTCTTTATTTAACTTGGTATGTACTTGCTGTCAAAAATCAAACAATAAGTAAATATTCTTTACTTTATCTACCCCAGCTCATATTAAACAGGATGTCAAAAATCGATTACTCATTTAACGTTAATAACGTAGTAAGTAATTTATTCTGCTGAAACTTATCAAACATGAAGAATGTAGAGATGCTAAGAGCTTGGCTAAAATAATATTGTTCTAAGCAAAAAAAAAGACTACATAGATTAAAATAAATGAAAATCACGTAGAATGATATTTTCTTTCATTTCATTTGTTCGGCATTAGATTGTTTAGTTTTCGTTCTTACACATTCAGCATTCAAGTTTTATACTCAACAATTGTGCTCATGTTTGGCAAGTTCCCGTTCTTTTATTCAACTTATTTTTACCTTTTCAAGACAATTTTTTTTTTCAAGCATTTTGAATAATCTTTTTCACTTAAGTGAACTCATTAATATTCAATCTGACCATGATTACACAGACGCCCCTTTTGCTGTGCTTGTGAAAATGGTAAAAATCCATAAAAAGTAAAAAAAAAAAGAAAATGAGACCTTATCTGTGTGCGGCCGGAAGAGGATGGGCATGAATGGGAAAAGAAAAATATCATTTAGTTGGGGTACATTGTTGAATTAGAGGTTTGGTATATATATATATATATATATATATATATATATATATATATATATATATATATATATATATATATATATATATATATATATATATATATATATATATATATATATATATATATATATATATATATATATATATATATATATATATATATATATATATATATTATGAGTGTTTGTAATTCGTTATGGCGATGAGTAGATGCGATGTGCGCATATAAACCAAACAAGCATCCTAGATTCACGATTTTAGAAGCTGATGATGATGATGATGATGATGAATTACTTCTTTTTAGCCACAGTGGCCAGTGTTTGGGTTTTGTTGGGTATTTTTGAATTAATTTCTATAGACGTAGCAAATTTGTGTATATACGTATGTATGTAATATACTTTTCCTAAAACTAATGAAAGCTTTCAAATATATTTATGCATTGTTTGTATCAAAGTGTGTTTGTGTGTGTGGGTACGAGTGATGTTGGCTTTTTATTTATTTATTAATACAAACACCCTACGGAAATTAAACTGAATTCGTTTATTCTTTTTCATAAAAGTTTGCACATAGAGAAAAATTATTTTGTGTGGAACACTTTTATCTCAAATTGGTTTAATTTAAATTTTGTCCATGAGAGTTCATTGGGCGGCCACTGCAGCTAAAGCGAAAATCACAAATTTCTTTATTTTATTTCGCTGATTTTTGCAATAAGAAAATATGAAATATATATGGAATATATAAAACATGGAACAGATCAGTGCATTATCGGCTTTTTATAACAAAAACGTGAAGAAAATATTAAACTAGAGTAACGCTGCTTGTGGTGCTGCAGGCTTATTCTGTAAATCGCTAAAGCTAAATCTCCATCACTAAAAATCCATAAATTCTGTTTAGCGGCGTTTAACGTCGAATACTTATTCTTATGTATTTAATTTTACTTTCTATTCAGGGACAAGTTCATTTCTATATAAATTTTACTGTTATGACTGATATTAGATTTTAAAACAAGAAAAACAACATTAGCTGGGGTACAGCTATCGTTTGTATCCACGATACTCATCAGCACCCGATTCGAGCCCAGGATGTCTTGTGTTCTTGTTAAAAACAAAACACAAATACACGATGCGATATATTAGCAAAAGATGAAAATATATGATAAAATAAAAAATTTAAGAAATATACGAAATTCTCCACTTATAGATTTTAATATTTAAATACGATTTTATGTAAATACAGACCACAACTAATCTCTAACTGTTGTCCACAGGCTGAGTTATGTCATGGCATGCTCTCCTTAACATATCAGCGATGTCTCATGCCACTGTTGGCATAAGCCAGCCTTATAATTGGTAGTCACACAAAATGGGTACAAGGACGTTAAATTGCACGATCTAGGCAACCAACTCCCATAAACGGAAACAGGCTCCACATTCCTGTGCGTACCAAGTCCAGTTTTTTTGGTAAACAAATATTAATGGTTTTCATCGCTTTTAAGCAAGTTTTTGATTCATTTCAATGATGCCAACGAACCATAATCTATACCAAAGTTTCCTTTTCTCAGAGTGCACTGGTTTTTTGCAACACTGTGCTGCTATTCACACTATTATTGTAATTTGGGTTGTTTTAGTAGACCACGCTGAACATGTTTAACAGCTGGGCTGGCAAGTGCAATGCTGAGGAACAGAAAGTTGCAGAAAAAACATTGAAAATTTTTTTCAGAATTAAAAAAAGTATAAAAGAGATCTCTTAAAAATTTAAGAATTATCAATTTGAAAACAAAAATAATGATAAAAAATACCATTTTTTTATAAACCAGTTATGTTTGTATGCATTTTGTTGAGTTTACTCCCGAATTGGTTTATTCTTACGCATTGCCTATCAGCTTCGCTGGGTAGTCAGATGGACATTAGAACAATCTCAGCTGAGCGGCCTATGTCACTGATAGCCTGGGATTGCAAGATCGCTATGAGCGGTTATTCAACAAATATTGAACTGTGCATCATATGGAAGCCAGTGAGCATAGTAATGACTAGGAATAAGGCAGACTCACTTGGTTCAAGGGTAATATAGTTAAGTATGGTGAAACCGATGCAGTTAAACCTGAGCTAAAGGCTTGAGCACATAGATCCCATTCGACTCTTTGGAGTAACGAAATCCTGAGATTAAATACAAGAATCAGGTGGAGTGAGCCAGACTATAGGAAAACGGGGTAACTACTAATACTTAGCAATCCCGAACTGAGTAGAATGATGGACGTTGTCACAAGGCATTCTCAACTACTGGCACATTTTTACGGCATAGCTGTGGCAGAAAGAGTTCAATGTAAAACTAGACGTTGGAACACTATTTGTACCATTGCCCCGCCTTCTCACAAATACGATTCCGATATCTTGGAAGTGATACCTTACCGGCCATAACCCAATTACTGGGGATATGCTGGAAGAAATTGAGTAGCTTCGTGAGTGATATAGAGTTCTTGTAGACCTATTGAGCAGCTCTATGGTTAAAAAGGAGCGCACAACAATTCAAGTCTGGCTTAGGTGTAAGTCGCATGGCATGGGCTAGCATACCCCTCCTATTAACCTAACCTCCGTGGGGGTTGTTTTATGACAAAATCTTTAAGCGACCTCTCGTTCTATCCGTCAGGTTTGATTGAAATTAAAACTTATTATTTTATAGCTTAGGGTTCTTACAGGCCGCAATTGCCGAGTTAATAAGAAAACCATTTGCTTCTTTTCAGCCTTAAATTGAGTCTTTTCGAAGTATTTTTTTTGTGTTTTCTGCAATTTTAATTTATAACGAAAATTAGTAGCACAAGTGGATTTTATTTAAAAATGTTTTTGCGCTCACTAATTTGTTTTACGGTAAATGCTTGAAATTACAAAATTTTGATTTGACGTTAGCTTAAGTCAATGTTTAACACAGTTGTTGTTGTTATCAAAAGATTTTTTGTAATAATAATGTGGAGTGAAAATAAGTTGTGGGGTTTTAATTTAAAATGTTCATATAGTTATTTTGTCCCTTTTTGTTGTTTCCTCTCTCTCATAAATATTATGATGGTTATGAAACGCACTGTTATGGACGGACGGACCATGGTGATTATAATTTAAGCTTGATTGGCAAGGAAGGGAGGAGTTTTTTTATAACTTTTACCAAACAACGATAGCGAAAAGTTAAATTTTTAAAAATTAATAATTTAGATAGAAATTTTGGAGAAAAATAGAAAGCAAAAAGTTTTGACAGCATTACTTTACATCTACTACATAATTCATCATCAAGCGCCAGGCAAAGCCAAAAATATATATATAAAATTACAAATAAATTAGTGATTCTTTCAAAAGAACTTAAAATTTTTCCATTTAATGGAATATTTTTTTGTATTTATGAAATGAAATCAGTCAGTTGTTCGCTTATTCATTTCTTATGCATGACAACATTTGGCCCTAAACAAAACGAAAGTTTTGTAAAATGTTAAAACTTTTCATTGAAAAAAATTTTGCGCCACCTTCGTGCCGGAAGTAATTCAATGCATTTCGAGATAATGATAATAATTTTTTCTACAACAATTATCATTATTGTAATTGGCTGCTTATGTGTAGCGCCAGGACTCAATTTATCAAATGATTTTAATTTCATGAATTCGCTCACCCTCCTGACTTCAGCATTAACATTAACTTGACTTTGTTGCTGTGAAAGTTATTTATTGATTTAAAAGTTGAAGTTTTGAAATTACAAAAAAACTGAATCAGCGTCGTCATAATGTTTAAAATAAAGTGTTGCTGCCTACTGAATATGTCTGCTTATTTGATATATATGTATGTACATAATTGTGATAACGCCATTTTTCATTATTATTGTAATCATTTATTTTAAAGTAAAATATTTTCAAAGTGAGTAATAAGAAAGTTAGGCAGTATTTCACAATATGTTCTGACTGACAACTGTCTTATAAAAATATTAAGTGCAATTAATTTGAAAATTTTAAAGTGGAACATTTTTATTTCATCGCTGGAAGCGATATTTTTATAAAAATTAAAAATGGTATATGGGGAAGCTCTAAGAGTGTAATTATCCCTTATTGTTGTATTCAGTGAAATAAACGGTTCGTTTGGAAATTTTTATAGAAAGTCATAAGATTTTATTAGACTGCCTAATTTTTGTTATTAATAAAAATATGCAAAGAAAATGATTATTATAAATATATTGAACAAGAGCATATGCACTAAATTGGCATGGACGAATTAGATTTTTGGGTAAGCTATTCCAGTGCTTTTAGTTTTCTGCAATAACAACAAAATGCCTATAAATGTAAGAACAAACACCGTCTCCTTCTGCCACAACCTTGTTGAGTGATTTTCATCACTCATTTATGTTTCGCTAAACCAGAAAGTATCTCTATACTAAATTTTGTCAACATGTAACGACATTTTCCAACTACCCGGTAGCTAAAGGTGGGATTTTAAACACCATTTATCACAATGAATTGGCACAGTTTGAAATTTTCACAAGCACACCAATGTTTTAAATTACATAAAATGCGAAATATCAGCTCTTTACATCTTATGTTTCCTTATTTTTTTATATGAAGGCATTCTGTAGTTTTATCGTTATTGTTGTTTTTTGTATTTGTTGTTGTATTGCCACTATACAACAATATCTTGAACATTTCATCTTTCTAGCTTCTATCGTTTCGGAGAATAGAGCCAGTGATGGACGAACGGACAAACGGTGTAGTCTCATTAATTTTGAAATAACAATCAATCGAGATAATTTGAATTTAGATCCAAAAGTTAAAATAAACTTTGATCTCCGTCAATATATAGCCGAAATATAGCAAATAGTGGTTTCTTAACAAATCGGATCTGTAAGCGAACTAGAGCATTTTTTGATAAAAAAATAAGGCTCAGTGATTAAATCTGCTCATTAAAATTAAAAAATTTTTTGGCAGCGGTCTATGCATAGTCGGGATACAGCGTACTATACTTTTTTTTTTTAGAGAAAAAAGCAGATGGGTTTTTTTTATCTGTCATTTTTAGTATCGATAATAGGGTGTTAATGAAAATCATCTTCCAATGCACCTGCTATTCAGTTGGTGAAGCGGTACATCGACAAACCATGTAGTAAGAAACTTTTTTTCCGGCCTACTACCGGCTATTCAAAAACCTTTTGTGCTTTTCCATAAAATTTTTTATATCAAGAGAACATAATTCTTTGGTAAAGACATATTTCGACACACCATAAATCAAGAAATCCTTCCACCCTATAGTTTATTTACAACCATTCCTCCGGCTGCGGAAGGTTTTCTTACTTTATAGTATGTCATATTCTGGCGTCACCAGTGAAAATTTTTAACTTGAACGCATTCTGTGGGCAAATAGTATAACAAATTTGGCTCCACTAGTAGAAATTCTTCACATAGGCGGCCTATGGTCGCTCAGGATTATTTTTTTATACTATATTTGAAGAAATGATTTCTTGCCTTCGTTAAAAATACAGGTATAGAGGCGTTAAAGTGCTTCAACTGGCATAACAACCAAATCTTCAGAAGAAAAACCTGCTCGTTTTTCCATAGTATAGCTTTCTGAACCCTACCCGATGGTTAAATTGGCACTAAGAAATTCGGTGCTTAGGGATGACTCCTATTGGTTGTACCTCCTTCAAAAAAAACGAAAGTTTTGTGAATAGTCGCCCATTTGTCTTTCGCATTCCTATTGAATTTGCAATGAATATCCATGGCATTTTAACACATTGTGGAATTTCAAGTTTGTCAAATTTTCCCTGTATTGTATCACTTTTTGATTATTTTTACAATACAAAGTAACTTTTCAAAGTAAATAGAATCTATCACTAAAACTGACAAAAGTCGTGTAAATATGTGCACACGTATTATAGAAAAGAAAATTAGGTTTTTCTTTTAATGAAATATGAAATAAAGAACATCAAACAATAGTATTTATAGAACCAAATACAAATGTTTATAAAATATAAAATCTAATGGAAATAAACGTTCTTTATAAAAGTGTATGAATTTTATTGTGTACACTTTTAAAAGAATTTATACATAAATATCCCTCAAACTTTCCTATCATGAACTATGTAAATATGTATGTATGTATTTTATATAATTTAAGGTGTTGGCAAATTACTTTGAAAATAACCTCTGGCTGGTTACAAGTTAGTAACAGATATTTGAGGCTAAATTTTGCTGTGCCTTGTCTTATTCTCTTAATTTATGCTGATTTTATAACCCTTAAGGGGACTTTATTTTTATTTATGTGACTAGACGTTTGTTTGTTCCCAAAAGTAATTTTTTTTTTTGTTTTTTTTTTAAATAAACAATGCTCTTCCAACTATAGTGAAAATATAATACTTGGCAGTGTATAAAATGGGTAACAAGGACACGTGTTAACAGAAATCTTAAATTCTAGTAAAAAAAAAAGTTTGCCTTAATTACTTATACACATTCCTTTAAAAATGTTTGTATGTATGTATATTTGTAAGAAACATATAATCGTTACATTAATATCAGTGTACAAACCATTATCTAACACGTAAATAAATAAAAATTCTTAAAATTTTGTCACTTAGGTAAAACACTATTTTGAGGCAAATGTGCTAAAAGCATGCAATAACAAAATAAATTTAAAAATAACAACAAAGGCACATATACATATTTATATACATATGTATGTACTACATATATACATATTAAACAATATTTGTTATTTATGATAATGACGATTTCTTTTCCTTTTCCGTAAAAGTTTGCAATCAAACTTGAAAGGATTAAAGTTTTCCATTATCTATCAAATAAAGGAAATTTATTGTAGTAGCCAAAGTGTTTTTATTGTACTCATGTGCTATGAAACAATTGTTAGCTTTCATTTCTTACTTGCCCTTTATTTATATAAAAGAACAAACAAAACATTTGGATATTTTATGGCAACAACATATGTATGTATATAATCCAAATTTGTTTTATTTCTAATTACAAACTGCGCAAAAGCTGAATTCTATTAGGCTCCACATTAACGTGTGGTTTTCACAATGCAAAGAGGCGACTTGTCTGGAAAATTTGTATAGAAATCACTCAAAAATGCTAGTGCTTTTCATATAAACAAGTCACTTGTTTGTCATCAGGAAACAGCACATAAATGTTTTAGATTTTCTTGTACTTTTGATAAGCCGGTGTGGATCCGAAGGAGCGGAAAATGAAATATTCTATTCCACCTCCTCCCTTTTAACAAATAAAAAACAAACTTCTTCGTCGGGCACAAGTTCGTTTCTAAAATATTGCGTGTGACATATTTTCGTTAAAGATACAGGAAAAAAATAGATTGACCTCAACTGGGTAAGGTCAGCTCTGTCATATTGGTCGCTGAATAGACTGAATCTTGAGCACAAGAGTCAAGTCAATATATGTATGTATAAGAAATAAAAATAAATTTTTCTTTCCAGCGTCTCAAACGTCTATATGCCGTCGACATATCCTTGATGCCACTCAGGTTGTGATTTTCTTCTACGTTCAACTTCTTGTAAAATTAAGTTCCTATATCTCGGCTACATTTGGACCGATTCTAAAAATTTTGCAATTTCAGAAGATTGTTTTATTTCGCTTCCATCTTTAATTTGTTAAAAAATTGTGTATCGCCTTATTTCATATATAATATAATTACACCATATATCTATGTATATATGTATGTATTTATGTGTGACCAAATGGGTAATAAATGCTCATATCAAATGACTGTAGCTAGAATCTTCAAATTTCGTATGTAGCCTGCTTTACTACAATGTAGATCTACTAAGACGGGATTTTTCGAAATGCGGACAGTTAGGGCACAATAACGAGTAAACGAATATAAAATCGCTAACTCAGTATCTTCGTACTCAAAAAAGTTATCAGAAAAGTGCCAATAAGGATAGAAAGCTAGAAAAAATATTTGGATGGGAGCTTCGTAATTTTTGGAAACTTTAAACCTCAAAGGGATAAAAAGCGTATAAACTGAATTTTTTACTTTTTTGAACCGCAATTGTCTTTAAGTAACAACAATAGGAAAAAGTCAAAACGTAGTTCTTTTCCCAGCAAAAATTAGTGCTTGCCTGGATGCATTTCTATAGGGCAGAAGCAATAACGGAATCACTTGCCGAAGCACTTTAATAATGCGAGATTTTTTCTCAGGTTAAGCCACTTAGAAGGATTACATTATGTTGCCACGTATTGCTTTATTTAATGCATATATACAAGCTAATAATTATACTATATTTCAAGTTTCTGCCTTGCGATAGTGCTTCTGAGAAGCACTGCTATAATGTAGAATTTGAAATAGGTGAATAAATCTTAAAGATCTTCTTCTTCTTCTTTATTACCTGTATGTTAACACAAGCTTATTTTAGTGGACTTTTGCAGCTCTAATGGAATCATTTGTTCTTATAGAAGCAATGTATTGCTTCGAAGACGTTTTAGTGCTTCGATATTTCGAAAATCTTTTGCTGGGTCTAATATTTTTAAATGAAATTCAAACGGGTTTTGGTACTTTTAATATAATGGAATTTAAGGAGAAAAGGAGTGAAAACAGTTTGAAATCAAAGATTCTGTATCTTTGGACCCAATACAGGCATCAAAAAAAGAAAAATCACAAAACATGCTAAAGCCTTTGTATTTCCGGGAGGGAGTAAGAATTTCGGACGTTCTTCCAATTTTAGATATCTGTAAGAAGAATGGGGAAGGTAAAATATATAACAAATATAATTTTGCACACAAAAATTAAAAAAGATCCTAAAAGGCTAACAAAATAACGGGTATGTGATGTGTAGTACTTTTAGATTTGGAAAATAAAGCTGGTATAAAAAAATTATCTTGGTACTTTTAACAATTTCAGTTTTCTAAAAAAGATGAGCGAAATAAAATTCATATCTAAACAGGTTTTATATCCTTTCAAGATGATCTCAAATGTAATTTCGTTAATATTTTGGAGGGAAAGGTTTCAAATCAGTTAAAGTACCTTCAGATCTAATAGCATAGGATCTTACTGTTGGTACTTTTTGAAGTTTATCTATTATTTAGATATGAGACAAATGAGGCATCTAGTGTGTTAACCTAATTCGACCATACTGAATTCTAATCATTTTTCTAAGTTAGTTCGCGTTTTCGAGATATATCGCTACCACAAATATGTAGAAGGTGGCACAAATAAAATACATTCAGCCATATTCTACTTGGCGGCGGCAACAACGACATCAATACTAAAACGGTATTCCCTAACAACTCCAATGTAACATTGCTTGTTTATCGATAATGTGAATAAAATATGACACATATTTCTAACGTTGAAATCATTTGGTTTGGGAGTTTTGGTGTTTACTATATGTAAATTATTTGTGAAGTTGTTTGTGCAAAAGGGAAATAATAATTAAACTTAATAATTGTTTAACTAATCCAGTTTGTTCCTATTTAAAATTTGAAAACTACTTTTGGCTTAAGAACAAACATTTTTGCTTTTGATGTCACATTTAAAATTGAAAGACATCAACATATATTCCGAATCTATGGTTTTGGCTCAAGGCTCGTACCAGCGTTGTAAATGATTACAACCTGCGAATGGCACATGGAAGGATATGAAAGTCCTGAAACTCCACAATGTACTGAGTCACAAGAAAAGCAGAAGAAATAAAAAGTGGCTATAATACGTGATGTTTAATTAATCTTAAATTCATTTTTATTACATTATACTACATTCACATTTACGTGTTTAACATTTCATTCGTGTTTATGAACTTAAACACGACAATTTTTTTATGGTAAAATATATTAAAGTGCTTCGTATACATCTCAAAAAGCAAGTTTTAAATTTAAACAGCTCGTTGAACCTGATAAAGCCAGAGTAGCATGTGCTTAGGAGTATTTTCAATGCATTTTCAGTAACTCTGTGATAGCAGAATATGACGTCACGTTAAAAAAGTTTTCAAAAAATACAAAATTATTTATAAAATCAAATTCACAAAACTATATAAATACAATATTTTCTATCCTTCTACTATTTTTTTATGCTTTTTATACTTCTTTATTACTTCGTTTGAATAGAGCATCAATGTTGGTAATAATGTATTATGCCGCTAATGACTTTATTTTAAACATTTTTCAATTTCATTCATTTTACAATTTTTTTAAATAAAATAATAAGCTGACGAAATGTCAATCTTAAACTACTGTACAGGTATAATGTGAACAGTAGCGTTTAGTTTTTAAAACATTTGTCTTAAACACGTTTAAAACCATAAATGTGAACATAGTATTTTATAACATAAAAATACTTCAAAGAAAACAAAAAATTTTAATTGGCTTCAATTTGTAATTTTAATTTTTTTAATGCTTTGATTTTGCTTCATTTTTAAAAATGTTTAAACTGAGATGCAATTTAAGGCACCATCAATGTTTCAGAATATGAAGCTGTATTGTCAATCATCAATAAATGGCAGCATTGCGCCAATACTGGATACCGATTTTTGCAGAAACGTAAACGTCGCTGTGTATTGTGGCCGTCAAGCAGAATATGGGCGATTGTCGTTTTATTAGTAAACATCTATGCAATATTTGTTAAATAAACGTTTATAAAATGTTAACAATTGCAGTCGTAGGAAACCCCAAATAATTTTTATAATTTTTCAAACAGGACTACTACACACCTTCTCATTCAGAGACAATTGTTAAAGTACTATTGGTCCGATAAAGGAATTTTATGTGGTGTTAATGAATGTTTCTACTTTTAGCACTCGGTTTTTAACAAGGCCGGCAGTTACTATTGTATATTGGGTTTCTAATCAAATTAAAAGTAAATAATTTTCGATACAATATTGTAGGTAAATAAATATTAATGATATTGTTTAGCTCTCATCAGAAGTCCTTACGTTTTTCTCTATCTAAATAAATAAATATATTTGAAGCTGGTAACATTGACACTATGGATTGCTGAGCTTATTAAAACAAGAATTTGCTAACAAGTAACTTAGCTAAGCTAACCAAAAAACTCGCTCGATTTAAGTGGTTGTAGGTTATATAATTAACAATGCGCTTAATTCCTAAAGCGAATATATATTTACCTGTATTTCCAACCTTATAATTTTCTCCTCTAAAAATTCAAGTTTAGATAAATTTGGCTTGTTATAATTGTATTTCATAGAAATTCCTAATTTTCGGAATTATAGACTGAACTTACCGGGAAACGGAAAGACGACAAATATCCTTTATCTTAAAAGCTCTTCTCCCATGCTTCCCATTAACGCACGTCAATTAATGAGCATTAAAAAATCTTTGTAAATCAAGCAAAACCAACACCGTGTGACTAGACTAACTGTTAAAGGGCATTGTTATTGTGGATTGCTTAATTATTGTCTTGGAAAATTAAAATGACATATTGTTTTGATGACAATATATGTATATATGGCCATTCACGTAGCAGTCTAGCCAGCTAACCTTCCTCAGGCATACAACACAACAACACAACACGGCAAGTAGGAATCATTCATACATATTCCTACAAATTCCATAGAAATTACTAGTTCTTTGTTTGTATAGCATGTGAATGATTTTTTTGTTTCCGGGAAAATATTTTTTATTAATAAACAAAATCATATTCAAAAGAAAATAACTCTTATCAAATACTCATGCCAGCAGACTGACTGACAGTGGTTTATCAGCCAACCAAGCGCACACAAAGAGCTTCGAAAATGTACAAAATAATATTAAATGTTTGACGTGACAAAAAAATAAATAAATAAAAGAAAAATTCAATTAAAATTTTGCCATAAAATGCACGAACAAATGTTGGAAGGAATTCGCTTTTCTTTACATTCTTTCTGTTGGGGAGAGTGTTTTTCCAAAACGAAAACAAACTAATACCGACAGCAGAAGTAAGCGATAGTTTTGTTTAGTTG
>BGZK01004532.1:0-13004 GCA_005406025.1 Eumeta japonica | reverse complement strand
GACTGCTAACATTTACCCCTCGACTTCATCCATGAGTTTATATTCCTTAGACGATTTCTATATTTTTTAACTCATAAAAAGCTACTGTATCCCCGAGTAATATTTTATTTTGATAGTAGTATTTGCCCCAGTTTGTTCGAATCGAAAAAGGGACTAGTAGCGGATTGCACATTAACGCTTGGCTAAGAGAAAAAATTAAGAAAGGGACCAGAATCAGAATGAAAAGCCGGTCCGGACGTAGTGGGGTCGAAATTGAGTGTAGAGGCAGGATCGAAAACTTATCGATCGGAATGTTTCATGTATTATACCTATTAGAATTTGTCACCAACCATGTATTTTTATTATTGAACTGAACTACTGCACCGATTAAAAAATAATTTACTCATAGAACGATACACTATCCTCAAGTAATATTGCCTATATTTTATTTTATTACTAACCTCCGGCTTCGTTCAAATATAAACTGTGATTGGTAGGAATCGGAATTGAAAGCGGGACGGAGAGCAGAATGAAAACGGGACTGGGATCAGAATAAAAGCGGGTCGAGACTGAAATTGAGAATGGGACTGAGGTCGAAAAAGTGTGGGCACGAGATCAGAATCAGAACTGTGATTGGGATCGGAATCGAAAATTAAATTGACATCGATCGATACAAAAGAATAAAAATTTATTCTAGCTACAAGAAAGTGCAGAACAACAACGTCTGCCAATAAGGCATATATATATATATGACCCATAAATATAAAATTTATTAATAACTGGACAATCGTATCAACACATTTCTTGACGAAACCGATACATTGTACGTATAACTGATTGTATGAATATGACCTCCATCAATCAAGTCGTTTAGAAGTTACACGAAGACGTACCAAAGATTACATTGTAAAGATTTTTATACACCAATCTAGGCAGTTCGCATAATACAGATATATTTTTACGTTAAGATGTTTCTGATCCCAATTGATTAAAATTATACGCTTTATTACTTTCCTGGGTGCCCTCGTACACGTTGTAAAAAATATAACTAATCATCACAGTGGAAAGGCTATAATTTGCTTTAATTGTTTTGAAACTTTGCTTTTGAGTATCGAACAGTAGTCACAATGTGGGGAATTTTACTCTACTACATTATAATACGTTTTATTATTGTACATTGACCAGCAAGTTTGTGTTATTACACAAGCGAAATCTTAAAATTTTACTTTATAATCTGTATACGGTAGAAAATATCAATATCTCCGTGCAAAATATAAATGAAATTGTAGAAAACACATACATTTTAATTGATCGATTATAATAAGGTTTGTAACTAGATGTCGCGTAAAATTTTGTATGTAACACGTTGGAGGAACGACGAATTCACTATAGAATTTTAGAATTTACCGAATTTACTAGATTTGACAAATTATCACCTAGCTCAACGGCTACGGGCCCACTTTCCTTCGACTGTGGCAAAACACAACATTAACTTACTGTCGCATCCTGCGCCCCACATTCATAGCATAACTATCAATTAATGTTGGATATATATTATCGTTGAAATGTGATCGTTTCACATCACTCTTGTGGAGTTGTTGGGTTTTAAATAATCTACATCTGTTTTATTACTATCCGGTTCGGTGTCATGATTGAGATTTATTTCAGTTTAATTATGATAAAAAAAAAAAATTGGTTTCTAAGCGAAAATTAGAACATAGACTTTATTTGAGTACATAAGATTGATAAATACATTTATTTTAATTTAAAGATAAATTTAATTCGCTTAACCTACTATTACAATTAGTGAATAGGTATATAGAGTATGTGAGATACTATTTCTTTTCTAGACGAATTTACGAGTCAGAAGGTCTTTATATTAAAAATTTGGCAATAATTCTTTAAAGTAAAAGACCAGGAATGCCCATAGTATGTTAATAAAATTACACAAAAAGTTAACATGGCGCTATCTATTGGAGAATAGAGGAGTGTTGTACTCCAACAGATGGCGTATCATTCATAAAGTGGAGCGTAAAAATTTCATAGAATAAAAATACAAAAATTTTTACATTACTTGATACAATGAAGATTACTTATTGTCATCATTTTAAATATTGATTCAATTATTTCTCGACTGGTTTTTCCTGTCCGATCCGTCAGAGACTTATTTTTAGAATAACGTCTTTTTCGTTCTTCTTAACAATGAAAAAATTTGTTAACTTGTTGTCATGAAATATCGGTGACAAGTGAATTTATTTTAATATCTTTTCTGTATAAAACTAACTAAGTTATTAAAAATTAATCATTGTTTAAGATGTACACAAATAACATTATTAATTAATATGTGTATATAATTTTGGAATACATATAGGATTAATTTTTTTTTTTTGTATTCATTCTACTAAAGAATTGTAAATGATTTACATTGAATTTTTCTAATAAACGACCTAAAAGCTGACCATTGCAGTGGTAAAATGAGTTTTACAAAAAGGCAACATTCGAAAATCAGTGACACAATAGATATATTGAAATACGTTTTATCCTAAATTGTTTGGATCGAAATACGACAGCAGGTGACGATAAAATACGATATCTACACTATACCATATTTTATACAATAGGTTCGGCATAAGGTGTTTTTTTTTTCGATAAAGAGTAGATCTTTATTTCACAGATGACTTTTCGTTAAAGAAAACATACAATAATAATATTATGTTAAGGGACGAAATGTAGGATTTAATATAAAAAAGCTAAATGTTTCAGTATCTTTTAGTAAAAACCATAGTCTGGAAATTACTGTAACTGAGAAACAAAAAATCGGTCAAATGGCAGAACGTCAATAACAAGGATTTTACCATGATTTTACCTTTTAATTATTCGCATAATTTTCAAAAATTCGTCTCAGATACGCAGCGCCGACCTAGGGGTAGAGCCAGTGGAGCGGTTGCTCTAGACGCCATGTAACTGGGTGCACTAAAAAACCAAATGCATAAGACAGTTTTCAGAAAAAAATTAAATTTTGAAGTTGCTTTCGAAAATACATAGAACAGTGCTACGATACTTAAAGTTACCTAATTTAATTGAAGCTTAATACGTGTTGATGTTTGCAATAAAAACTTATTTTGAAAAAATTAGCAATCATATCATGAAGCCGAATTAGAATTTCTAAAAAATTAGGGCACTGGACTTGAGGGCGCTGAAAACAATCTCACTCCACCCCTGATCAAAGCCAGGCCGGCGCTACATGCACGAGTTGATTGTGGAAAAATTAGCACTTTTATTGCTATTTCGACTAATTACTTATCATTTAATTTAAAAGAGTTTCAACATACAGAAACTGTGGCTTTTAAAATAGTAATATTTGTACGTCATTAACATATTAATAAATGTCACATCACATAACAAGAACTTAAAACATTTCCATCGAAATCAAAATACAGTTAATTATTAAACACGAAGCATATTTTCGGTTCATCACCATATAATTATTGTATATTTAGTACTTTCTCTATTAAATTATGTACTTTTAATTAACCATTACAGCCTAAGTCAGTTAAGGTTTACTGGTTTATTTACACGTTTTACATAGTCCATGGCATGAACGGGAAGCTTATTCTGTATAAATGAACTCTTTCTAACTCGTTATTCGAACGCCACCGTTTTCGGTCTGTGCCGAGGATTTAAATTTTAGTACTGCGCTAGAGCGGATAATATGCACGGAAATGATATATAAATGTTACTTATAGTAACAAAATCACTTGCTAAGTATGACACAAAAACAAGGCAAAGACTTCTTCTGTAAAATTTTGTAACCCATGATTTTTATGCGTAGTAAAATATTTAGTTACCTTGGAAATATTAAAATTTTGTGCATAAAGTAATAGTATGATCGTAATTTTAATAGTGATTTGAAGGGCGACGTGGACGACGGACGTCCCATGTGATTTTTCAGAAATCATAGAAACATCTGCGGAAAGTACATACTATAAAATAAATGTGCAATAAATAGACAAGTGAATTTCAACCCTACGATTTCATCCATTCAACGTAGGTCACAAAGATTCTTCTATAAATATCCATAACTACACGTCCTGAGTACCTGTAACCAAATTTAACCCTAAACCTTTACGTAGTCAGCTTATTTAGTGTGACGTCAATATCGCCATCTCAAACTCTTCTCCGTAGTTATGGTTTGTGTGAGCGATTTAATTCTTCCGCTCGCTAATGTAAGCGAATAGGGTGCTCACGGAGATTTTTAAGGAAGTGTTTTGTTTGCATTTTATTCAATAGAAAAACTTCGAGCGTAGCTTTCAATCTCAAGTCGAATGACTTAGGATTTCAATATGTTTGCAATTTTATATCATAATCACTGGTCATATGCAACTGTTCAAAACTTCTGTTTTTGGTCGTGAAATATGTACGTAGATAATCGAAGGCTACCTAACTGAACTGAATATTGCGTATCAATTCTCTAGCGAAGATGAATGCATCTAATTGGACTTTATGTGATGGTTAACGATTCACGAACGGTACGTGTGTTCTAGTTTTCATGGTTTTAGTATTACTGCACCTTTGTATGTTAGTCTTATTCTAAGCTCATATTGAAATCTAAATTTTTATTACATTAAATGGTAACTCATACAGTTTCAATTTTCATGCAACTTTCTTTTTACATTATATACAATATGTGGCGCCTCATAATTGAATTTCAAACCTACGAGATAATTACATAATGTTGGCTGGAAACTTGAGTACTCTTTTGTTTCCACTTTATCTCAACGCACTATAGATGCAATAAATCTATAACGCGGCCAATTTTAAATACGTGCTCCAGTCCTAACCTAAATTATTCAACTTTGTTCATTCCTTATTCAAAATGATTTGTTTTAGGTTTCCGTACTTGAAATGGAAAATAGAACCCTTAAAAGATCACTCTGCGTGTATCTGTATCTATGTTTACTACCCAAACATGAACGTGTAATGTATGTAAATGAATTTTATATGTGTAAGTCCATTTAGAGGCGTAAATGAGAAAATTCAAAGAAAACTTTAGCAAACCGTCGTGTGACAAATCAAATGAAACGGTTAATGAGAAGGTTTCCTATATTTTTATAATTTTGAACACAGTAGTTTTAATGTTATTTATGAAAATTGACCATTCCCTCGTTATTTTCGAAACTATTGTCTAAAATGTTGAAAAAGTTATTTACTCTATGGAAAGCCTATACAAGAAAAACCTACATATAGTATTTAGTTTGTTTCATTTTAAAGTCCAGTACAACCTGACACGTGCTATACATGAGTGTATACTCTATTGCGTAGCAGTTAATGTTTTACTTGTGTGACGCGTAACATACAAGCGTCAAACTCAACGAAATTCTTGTGAAACCGATCAAGTACAAAGCGAATTGAGGGACAATAGGTTCGTACCACTACACTATATATATATATATATATATATGAATTACGTGTTACCAAAACAAACGTATGCGGTCTCACAAGGGTTGGAAGTGAAACTTTCAGAAAATTAAACAGCAAAAGAATGAGATGAATGCGTTATCAGGAGTAGGGATGAATATAGTATATCCTACATATAAACGAAACACTACTTACTGACTGACTCATTACGAGATCTCCGGAAGACTAAATCTCATTTACTTGAACTTTGGTATAGTCACTCTTTTCGGGACGTAAACACTCACTAAGAACGGATTTTATGCAAATCCTATCCATAGAAATTTTTCATCTACCCTCACATATACTACCTCTGCCTAAGCAATGAAGGTGCGGATAAAAGCTAATTTATTATAATATTGATACTTATTTTAAAAGTGATTTTATATTCTATTTAGATTATTTTTTTCTATTTCCAGCTTTGATATTACGCGGGCGTACACAAGTACACATATCTCTTTCTCTCGCATTCTATTCCATGTCATATTCTATATCATTTTCTCGCAGACTAAAGTTTGTGTGTTTGTCTTTTTTTACTGTCGTTTTTTCGGTTCATCGAGTTTCAAATGACAACGGTGCTAAATTAGTTTTCGCTTTAAAAACATTATCATAATTCGTTATTTATCCCGTGGTACCTCTTATTTTTTACATTTCGTTTTCATTATTATGTTTTAGAATATTTATCATAATAACAGATATTCTATGAAATGTTAAACTGGTTACTTATAACAGTTCAAAAGATATTGTCCTTTAAAAGTAAGAAAGACGAACGGACGGAGGAAGAGACTCATAATAGGTCTCATTTTCTTTGAGTACGGAACCCTAAAAATTCAGTACAGTGAGTTGCTCATGGCTGTGTGCGTCACTGAGTTCCGACGTCCGCCCAACCTCGTATCTAGTCAACAAATGCCTTTTAGGTCAAAACTTTTTCGCCTTCTAAAAATATGGTTGAGATGTCATTCGATTTGAAATCGTATATAGATAGTTTTGAAAAAATAAAGATGCGCTCGCAAAAAATTACAAAATTTATAAACAATTAACTGAAAAAAGGGGATTTGTTTTGCTATATCTCAAAAACTATTTGAGATATTTCAAATAAAATTAAAAAAAAAATACTTTATGTACATTTATATTTCAAATATTCAGCTTTTTTATTTCTGTATGTTTTTCTTAGATTCTCCTGTAGTTTATTATTTATCGGTTGTGTTTCGAATCCTGCATTTGAGTGACACAACCAAACTCGATGTCATATTTTTATTTAAAATGAATCAGAATAACCAACCTGTTTCATACAATAACAAGTCACCATCGATACAATCATAATATCATTCTTTTATATGCAATCGTGCATACAAACAACTACACTAACATCTGCTATTTGACGTATACGTGTGCCGAATTTGATAAACGTTCTAACTTCTGTAGATATTTTTACACATTTCTATACTACTATATAAATCTGCAACGTCTGTCTGTACATTAAATTCTGTAAATTTTGTTAGACTAACTGACACCAATTCTACTATTTCTAAAATTAATGTCTGTTCATAGGGTGTGCGAATAGCGTTCGAATCGAATCGAATCGAATATTGATATTCGATTCGAAAGTCGAATCGAATAATTCGAATTTTCGAATTATTCGAAATTCGACGAATAATTCGAAAAATTTCGAATAATTCGAAATTCGACGAATAATTCGAAAAATTTCGAATAATTCGAAAATTTTCGAATAATTCGCTAGTGATTCGAATAATTCGCGAAATATCGAAATATCACTGGATTTTCTATTGTTTTTAATTTAAATTCCATCACAACATGTATCAAAATATTTTACTTACGAATAATATACTTTTAATTTATAATTAATTACCCGAGAAAACAATTGCTCAATTTTAATATATATTTGGAGGGTGGGGCACGACGACCCCTAAGTCGGTTAATACTTTTTGGCTTTCATTTATCAAATCAGTTTATTTTGTTCTATCTTGAACAAATTCACCGACATTTTCCAAAACTCAAAAAAAATTTTTCTGGGGCATGATGGCCTCCATCTAAAAATGCTGAAATAAAAGTTTTTAATTTAAAAAATTGTTTTCAACGTTAAAAATGTTTTCCCCATATTAATTACTATGCTTACTTTAATTTCACTCGAAAAAATTATTCAAAAATTTAAAATAATGATTGCCATTATTTTTATTGCAATAGCTTTACTTAGAATCTATACAATCATGAATATAGAGTCAAAATTGTAAAGGATGGTCTCATGATTCCTGTGCACGTGTAGATAAAGGTTATTCTGACGAATATATTTGTGATTATTGTTACATTCTTTACGTAATTTAATGTTTCATTCAAAATTTTATTTTTGTTACGTTTTAAATAATTATCATAAATAGTAATTAATATTCTTGCTTATTTGTTTTACATAAAAAATTTATAGATTAATTAAAAATTCGTTAAATAATAAATAACTTTTATATTTCTTTCAACTATTAATTTGTTTTCACTCAAAAAATTTGTTTTAATTTTTTAGAAAAGACATATTTTTTTTCTTTTGAAAACTTTTGCAATTTTGTTAAAAATAAATTTTCATTGATATTTCATTTTGCCCTGGATATAGTGAATTGGCCAAAAAATCAATGAATTTATTATATCATGTTCATCAAATTTAGAAGAAAAAAAAAATTTTTTTTTGACCTAATTTTTTACGGTGGTCTAAAATGCCCTAGATATCGCGGATCAGCCTAAAGATGAGTCAGTCCTTTAAATTTATGTTAATTTGATAAAACAAAAAAAAAATTTTTTTGACTACATTTTGAAGGGGCCGTTATGCCCCAGGGGCCATCACCGTGACCCACCCTCCCTTAACTTAGTCATTTTATTCTCTTATATCTCTACAATTTCCAATTTCTCATGCAACAAAGAAGAACGACAGCTAGCGTGAACCCGCACTTGAATTTTCCACTACTGGTGATATTGTTTCTGACAAACGAACTTCATTATCACCAGATTCGATATCATATTTATTATTTTTAAACAAAAATTTGTAGCAAATTTTCAAACGTAGTATTTTTGATAATACACGGAAAGAAAATTATAGAAATTTTTCCTATATATTATGGGAATTGTTCCCATAATATTATAGGAATTATTCCTATACTATTATAGGAATGGTTTCCATAACTTATGGGAACCATTCCCATAATAGTACAGGAATGATTCTCATAATGGCATGGAAACAATTTCCATACCATTATAGGAATAGTTCCCATAATATTATGGGAACTATTCCATAATATTATGGGAACTACTCCATAATAATATAGGAATAGTTCCCATAATAGAATAGAAATCATTCCTATTTCATCACAAAATATTCATTTTAAAGTAGTGAAACAAAACAAGGATTATTTTCATGCATAAAAATAAACAAATAATCAATTTTCTTATAAAAAGTAATAAATTTTAGCTAAACAAAAATTTTCATCATAAAATTTTATTTCCAAAAACTTATTATTATCAAAAATTATTTAAAAGATTTAAAAAATTTTGTTTTCCAAAATACTCCAGGACAGTCGTATGAAGCAAGACCAAAATTTTTCCAAAATTTAAATCGTTAAAAAATTTTTGAAAAATAATTTTCAAAAAATTTTTAGAAAGCTACATAAATTTTCTGCATGGGTTAAAATATTTCTAACACCAGAAGATTTTCAACACCGTTTTAACACCGAAAAAATATTTACACCGTGAACGGTGTTACTGCTACAACCGATTTGGTGTAGAATTTAACACCGGAATTTTAACACCGTACACCGCTTGGACTTACACCGGTTTTTACAGTGTATAGGAATTATTACCATAATATTATAGAATCATTCTTATAATGGTATGGAAACTATTACCATAATATTATAGGAACTGTTACCATAAATTATGGGAAATATTCCTATAACTATAGGATCCATTCATATAATGATATAGGCAATATTCCTAGCATTATGGTAACTGTTCCTATAATAATGGGAAAATTTCCTATAATTATAGGAACTGTTCCTATAATATATAGTCGTAATTCCTATAATGGCATAGGAAAAATACCATAATATTATAGGAAAATTTCCCATATTTTTCTTTCCGTGCACTGTATTTGCTACAATATAATTTTTGATGTTTTATTCTCTTCAAAAACTATACTAATTGTTCTATTTGTGTAATCATATTTCATCATTTAAATAAAATGTATATTGACACGGAAAATTAAAATAAAATTACGATTAACATCGTATTCAAAACCATATTTAGTATTCACTTTTTATTATATTATTTAACTTATTATAGTTCTACGAATTATTGCAATCTAACATCGTAAAAATTCGCAGAACTATAGTAAGTTTAGAATGTATATAGTAAAAGATGAGATATTAAATGTATGGTCCTGGATTACGATCTTAAAATCGTAATTTTATTTTAATTTTTCCGTAGTTAATTTCATATTTGAATATCGAACATAACAAACCCTAAATTTAAATACTAAAAAATTCGCGAATAATATAACAATTCGCGAATAACTTACAAAGAAATTCGAATTATCCGAAAAATTCGAATTATTCGAAAATTCGAATTATTCGAAAACATTCGAACTATTCGAAATTTTTCGAATTATTCGAAAAAAATCGAATTATTCGGGAACTTTCGAATAATTCGAATTTTCGAATTATTCGATTCGGAACGAATAATTCGTAAATTCGAATTATTCGCACACCCCTACTGTCTGTGTGTATGTTCTTTTATAACTCAAGAACGGCTTGCTAATCGTGATGAAAATTGATATACAGTAAGAACATGTAACTGCGCACATGATAGGCTACAGTCCGTTTGTCTGTTTGCATACCTTTTTATAACTTAAAAAAGGTTTAATGGATCTTCATGAAAATTGGTATACAGTCAGAACATGTGATCGGGTAAATGATATTCTATATGCGATTCTACGTATAGTAACGATAAAAACACATTTGTTTATTTTGTTAGGAGTCATATCCATTTGTATGTGTATGTGTGTGCATGTGTGTGCGTACATACGTGCGTGTGTGTGTATGTCTACCTACGAGTACATATATATGTGCGTGTGCTTGCGTGTCCATGTTTGTGAGTCATATTTGTGAATCACATTATCGTGATTTCCATGTTTAATATTATATGTAAACCTCTCATTTAATGTGTTGTCAGTTGTTCTTAAACGGATGAAACATTAGGATATCATTTGCTTATAATAATATTGTAAAGAGAAAAAGTTTGTAAGCTTACGAATTTGAATGTAGGGTGAAAGTCTTTGACACACTGAAATTTTATGGATGAGGATTTGCTTTCCATAGTACATTAATTGATAGAGTAATTTATTAAATAATATAAAATGTAAGTAATAACATTTGAGAAAAGCGACTCAACAATTTATACACCACGGGATTTACGAAATTATAAGCCAGATCGAAATTAAATTTGATTACATGGTAATTTGTGTAACGTAAGAACTCAATAAGAAACAATTTTTAAAAATTCATATTTCATCGTAGTATAAGGGGTTTGCCTCTTGTATGAATCTTTTCATGTAGAGAGATACTATTTTTTTTTGGTGTAAATATTGCTTATTAAAGTCGCGAGACGCGTCTTTTGTAATAAAGTGAAGGGGGCAGTGGGGTTGTATAATGTACAAAAAGTTGTGAGTATTTTGTTCGTCTTCTTTGTGTACCTAAACCATACATCCAATCACTATAAAATTGGTGATATGTTGTACTCAAAAAAAAGAAGTTTTTTTTTTTTTAAACAAAACTAACAACTGTCCCCAATTTATGTGACTACATAGGTCAACAAAAAAAAAAAATTCTTGCGCATAGGATTTACTTAATATATTCTGATTATTTAAGCAAAAATAAATTAAAATTGCCATTGGACATCGAAAATATTTGCTTTTAAAAAAGTTGTAGCCATTTGACCATTTTTGATTTTCGCGCCCAATTAGACTAATTGCGCGTTGTTGCTGTCGAAAGAGAAGTGAGAAGGCGCGGGTGGCGGGGGTAGTGTTTCTTGCGTCGCTTTTACGTGTTCAACAGTTGCTAATATGTGTACGAGTTTGCGTATTGGATTTTTTCCGAAGCATTTAGAAGCGAAAATTAAAGCTGGAATCTTGTAAGCCCCTCAAATAAAAGAAAATTGAGATTGTAATATTTTCCCATGGTTACATTAGCAATAAGAAGAAAAACTCTTGGAATGTTTTAAGACAGTAGTTCATGGTTTCCTCGGAAACCACACACTGAAAATTATGACAAACTGATTACTGACATGATTTCTAATATTTGTATCATCTAAAGAAGCACATATTACATTCTCATTTGGATAAATTTAAGGATAATATGGGAGCTTATTGGGAAGAATAAGGGGAACGTTTCCATCAAGACATAACGGAATTTAAGAGACGATTCCAAGGCCAGACACTGAAAGCGTGATGGGGGTCGATAAGAGAAATTTCTATTGCACATGATAGGAAAAGCAGAACTGTTTATTTTCAAACATTTGAACACCATTTTAAGAGAAATAAGTTTTAAATGGACGCTCTTCATCTTTTAATAAATCATTTTTATGTACCGATTCAAGGTATTTTTCTTTAATTGGTTCTTTGCATTTTTTTCACACATAATCAAATACGGAACTATTCCTTACTTTTATTATTATTTCCATATAAAAGCAAAAAAAATAAGTTACATATGTCCCATGCGCAAAAATGCTGTAGACCGGTGTTATTTGTCTTCGATTTGTCTGATTGTTTGTCCCCGATTAGTCTGATTATTTTTATTATTGAACCACCTTACTGAACGAATTCTAAAAATTCCATCACGAACAAGAAGCTCTTAGATTTAAAAAAAATTCTTCTCCTTTTAGAAATTGAAAGTTACACTATCTCCGAATAATATATCCTAATTTTATTTTAATATTAGCCCCCATCCAAATCGAAACCGTGACTGGTAACGGAATCGTAATTGCAAACGAGACGAAGACCGGAACAGAAAGGCGGGATCAGAGAGAGTCGAAATCGAGAATAAAACTAAGATCGGAATTAAATATGGGACTAACATTTAATCGAGAATAAGTTCGTACTTGGAATAAATACCGGGGCAAGTATTATAATCCACTTAGATCGATACCGGGAATCAAAAGTGGAACCGCGATCCAAAAATCCAGAGTGAGACAAATTAACATCAGGAGCAGTACCGGGATTATACTTGAGAATGGAACAGCAATAGGAATTATGATAAAGAAAGTAGTCGGTTGATGTTTAAGATTAAGGAATCCATTCTATGTCCACTTAGGCGGTGCCGCGAGCGGCAGTTAGTAATATAAATAACGTTGCTGGGTGTGTCAACCGGGTTTATATTGTTTTATTTACGCCAGCTGCGCACAGATTTAATTCTTATTGACGACGCCAATAAAGCTTCAGTTCAAGGTTCCAACACCTTCGGAGCGCCACAATGGCCCGGATGCGGCTCAAGAGCCAACGGTCGTTGTCGCAAAATGCGTTT
>BGZK01004531.1:0-13006 GCA_005406025.1 Eumeta japonica | reverse complement strand
AAATAATTATAAGATTAAAATGAGAAGTTCAAATAATTGAAAATAAATTAATGATTAAAAATCGCTGGCCCCGGCGAAAAATTTGTAGCGTTGTTAACACTTCATATAAATAATACAATTAACAACAAACACAAAAAATTAAAAACAGTTGAAATTGTCGCTCTGAGATGAAAAAACTCATCCAAGCAACAATACAACAAAGTGATAAAATTGAATGATTGATACAAATTAAATATAGACAGAAAGTGAATCATAGCAGATATAAAACAACCAGGTTGTACCCAGGTAGTAACTCTTCAAATTTACTTTTCTTGTCTTTAAGAGTGTATCATTCATATAATTTATCACAAAAATCCTTCTTAATTGAAGGAAAAAACTCAGAACTTGAGCCCGATTAAAAGATTCAAATTATTGTAATATTAATAGTAAATAAAAAACGGTAAAATTTCAAATACGTTTATTATTTTTGTCGTGTTTGCCATTTAGGGTAAAGGGAATAAAATAGGTAAAACCAGAAGATCTGCATGCATTGCATAAAGCAGATTATAAGAAAGATTGGAAAAGAGTAATTTAAAGACGAAAAACGGTAAAACGGATAAAATTAATATTTTTATGGGCCTAATGCAAGTAAAGATTAGTTGCTGCTATTTTTTTGTAATTTGGAATTCTACAATTATAAAACTGATATTACTGGGATTCGGTAAAATTTTTAATTTTCTTTGTAAGAAGAAAAACAGGAAAAGATAAAATTACCAGACACTAAGCTAGCATTCTCTATATACCTTTACCAAAAGGGTATATTAAGGTTAACAAAACAGCTGGTCTGATTTTATTATGTGATATGTCAAAATTTTAAATTATTTTAGCTTTAAGCTCTGCCAATATCATTTTGGTATAATTAACAGTTTGGAGTTATTGCAAAAAGTGAAAAAATTTTTTTGGAAAAATTGTAAAGTATTTAATTTTGAAAAATTTCTATAAAATATAAATCTACAAATTTTTTCCGGTTTCTGTATTTATTCGTCCAGCTGCACGTAACAGAAATAAAATTAGCTATCATTTACTAAAATCTGTGGGTAAATGTCTATTTTGTACCGAAAGGCAAAATAAACATTTGTCCAAAAACGGTTGTTTCTGTGGTCTTTGCCAAAAATTGCAACATTAGCTGATCTCAGCGACATGCAATACGTGTAATCAACAAACCATTAATCAGATATATTTAATGTAATCAAAAACAACAAGTAGGCTACGTATTTTCCCACTATTTTGGTACCCGCATACACCTTGAACTTTCGAACAGCTATCTCTGCAATTACTTTTTGCTTTTGTTTATTTTTATTTTAAGGATGAAAAATTTCATTTATTTTATTATTATTAGAATGTAAGCACATAATGCAATAAAAATTACAATCATTGTTTCCAATATATACCATAAAAACAAAAATATTAGACTTTGATTACTTCGTTACAAAAAGTTGCTTAGGTTTCGAACAGTACTGTATATACGGATATGCTACCAAACTACCTAAGATACTAAGCTTTTTAATTGCTTCTCTTTTCTATGATTGACGTAAATAGTTTAAATATTTAATTTTAAGTGATGGTACATTGTTCTAAATTTATATTTTCAAACATATTTAGAGGTAAAGTCAGTTTGATTTAAAGTAACAAATACAACAATAAAACTACAAACTTAAATTTTTTTCAAAATCAAAAATTTTTACAACACCAATTATTTCAAATACGGTTTGCAAAAATCTCGAATTTTAGAAAAAAATTAAAAAAAAATAAAATACTAAATAGACATGGTTTAAACGCCGTTCTTGAAACCATTACACAACTTATAGATCCAAAATGATAATAATATTAATTTTTCAGTGGATGAATAAAGATTTAATGACTAAATTTGAAATTTGCGTGCATTTATTGTTTTATAAAAAGTAAAACAAGAAGTGTTAAGGCAAATGAATTTTTGCTTTGATAGCATATTTGTCCCACATGGTATTTATCCGATACCGCACTTGTTGGAAATTATTTGCTTTATATATAAGTTAACAAATTATTTGTTATGGTTTTTTAAAAAAATATTTTTTGGCTAGAAGCCAACTTTATTGTTTTATTATTTCTTAAGAACTAACTTTACAATTTTAATTTTCTTATAACTAAGCCTCGGTTGCTTGATCAGTCACGTTGCACCGCAGGTGATTCTGTTGTCAGCAATTTGGTAATTCTTACAGGTTATTAACTCATATTTAGGTCGTCAGCGATTTGGTAACAGCGCGTGCAATTAATGCACCGGTGTTGTAGACATGTTGTCAGCATTTTCTTTATTGCGCGTGTTATGCTATTGTTTTACTTTTTCCAGTGTGGGAAATATATTTTTTTGGAGTTTTAAATGTTTACTGTGTTAACTCCTCCCCTCTTAAAAACGCTTGTCCTCGAGCGTCTGGAAAACTTGGAAATTTCTTGCTGTTGGTGCCGGGGATTCTAAAGAAGTTTCTTGGTGATGGCTGGCTTCCACATTACCTTCTGTATGTTGTTCTGTAGGATGTTTGTTCTTTTTATGAAGGAATTTTATTAATTTTATTAGCAATACGATAAACACAATGAGAGTTATTCCTGTAGAAAGTCTATTTATTGTCCTTTCTGTTCTTAAGGACTGGATTTCTATTGTATTGTTGATGTGCAACTCACTAAGTGCTTCTAGTGATAGGAGTCTAGTTCGGCTCTCTTCTATTGGTGTTGGTTGAGCTATTGCTGGCATTACTTTTAGTGGGGGTGCTTCAAAATTTTTGTAGATTTTCTCGTTTACTTTTATTGTTGAGTTTTTAAAATTAACAATGTAAGTTCCGTTCATAGAGCGCATATTATTGTCTATTATTATGTTGCCTTGGAATTCATTAAGAAAAAGTATTCCTGGAGCGATGAGTTCTTCTCTTGGGACGTGGTGACTGTTGATCATGTGACATGAAGAGTTGAGGCTTTTAACTAATTTAGGTATACAAAAATCATTTCTTAAATCTAATAGTTCGTTTTGGTTACAAATGCTTATCATATTATATTGTTTGCATTTGTTCTTTATTCCATATATAGTTTCTTTATTTTTCAATATATTATTATATTTTAAATTAATTGTTACATTATTTTTTATTACCGCTTTAATAATATAGTTATTATAAACTTCCTTTGTAGTTAAAGGTATTCTTATAATATAAATTATATTTGAAGAGTTGCTTAATACGCTAACATCTGCTAATTCTAATGCCTCTTCGACTGTATCAAAAGGCACATTTTCCTCTTTTAACTCTTTTATTGTTATTCCTATCTCCTTTTTGTTTAATAAAACTGAATTCACAATTCCTAATCTAGCCCATTGTATGGCATACTTTATGTTTATTATTTCTTCTTTAATCATTCTTACTTTGCTTTGTAGACTGAGAGCTATTCCATTATCAATAGTGTTATCCTTTTTTATTATATTTAAAATGTCATTAGTGATTTTGGTTAATTTGTTCATTCGGTTGTTTAGAGCATTATTTATAAAAATTTGTTTATTATTGTTGGTAGTTAGTTGGTCTAAATTGCTATTAATAATGTTAAGGTCGTCATGGTCAGGGCTTCCTGCTAGATATTTCCAGGCAGTTCCCAGTATATCTAAGGATCTTTTAGATTTGGGATGTTGTACGGGTTCGACGATTTCCAACAATTCGATGGTTTGTTGGACTTCGTGTTGTAGGATGGGAAACATAGGATTTCCAGGTGGCAATGTACTGTTCATTACGTCCGTTATGTTTTCTAAAAGGTTTCTGTATGCTAGGGTATCTATGACGTGGATAAAATTTAGGGTACCGTCCTTTATTTTCGAGTAGCCATTGTCGATAGTTATTAAGTGTGACGAGGAGTAGTCATGAATTTGGACTTCTGCATAAGCCATGCAGGTTAGGAGACTGAAAATGTATTAATGAAATGCAGATGGTTGTATTCTAATAAGTAAATGTTAAAACTTCTTTTCCACTTGGATTTAATTGTAATTATTTTAATTACCATTAATTTATTTAAAATATTATTGGTCGTACGCCTATGGCATATTGATCGACTCTTTTATTATATAAATTATTCTTCAATTTAGTTAATCATTATTTTTTATGCTTTAGTAGTCGTAGTGACATTATAGTTATATTATTTATTCTTTTATTTTTTATACTTAAATAGTCGTATGCCTATGGCATATTAATCGACGTTTTCCTTAGATTAGTTACATTTCTATATTCTAATTTATTTACTATTTTTATAAAAATTCTTCTGTTCTAGTTATGTCTTAATATGGCGTTTATGAACCGTTCGTCCGGACTGAGTGATAACAGTATTTCCGTTATCCTGAGAGACAATTTCCTTTTTATAACGGGGTGTAAGTTTGTTACCTAGTCGTTTATTTATTTTAACATAAATAACGTCGTTGGTCAAATATGTTTTTATATCTGTCCTGTTTTTATTATGGAACGCAAGGTCTTTTTGCTGTTTTTCAGTTAATTTTTTAATATTATGGAGTCTGTCTTTTCCAATAAGTGAGGGGTCGGTATAAACTTTCCTACCAAAAAATGCTTCAATGGGTTTTCTATTAGTGGTCGAGTGGATTGAATAATTGTATTTGCATATTGCCCTGTTTAATAATTCCTCAAAGTTATTATGAGTATTTTCTGCCTTTGTACAGCGCAGTAGTTCAGTAAGCGTGGAATGAAACCGTTCCACTTGGCCGTTGACTGAGCTAGAGTATGGGGGCGTTTTAAATATTTCTATGCCATATTGATTCTCTAACATAAATATGATGGAGGCTGAATTTAGGGACTTTTCATTGTCAATTACTATTTTTTCGGGAATACCAAAAGCTGTAAGAAGTTCCTGTAGGGGTTGCTTTAAGTCCTGTGTGGCTCTAGATTTTATTAGTTTTACCTGAGCGTATTTTGAAAACTTATCTATGGCAGTGAGGCATATTTTATTATTTGTATGGTAAATATCGATGTGAACAATTTGGCCTGGGTAAGTAGGAATGGGAGTTGCTTTTAAAATTGGGTTTGGTGGATGTCTTTCGTATTTATTTTCCTGGCAAATTTTGCATTGTTTAGTAATTTTTTTGATTTTCGCATTCATTTGAGGAAAGTAGAATTTTTCTAAGAGCTGGGCCTTGTTTTCGGATGCACTCCTATGAGCTCTATTGTGTTCTACAATAATTGCGGATTCTTGTTGTGATGGTTCTGTCAAGTCCTTTACTGTCTTCCGAGTGTAGCGTATTTTGTATTGGTTAAAATGTAAGGGATATATAGTCTGAATCTTACCAAGGATATGGTCTTCCGTGATTATCGCATTTGTGACCGAAGGATTTAAGTAGCGCTTTAATAGATTAACTAGCAAATCTTCCGTGTATTCTGGTTCAGCTATGAGGTGTCTATGATATGTCGGGAAAATTATTTTGAACTGATAAGATGAAGTTTCGGCAAGGGTTATAAAGAGTTGATTTTTAAAAGCGTTAATTGGTGCATCAGTATATGGAATCAAATTTTGTGATGAGCTTTCGTCACTATGCTGGGTAGGTGTAAGAGAATTAATTTGTGTTCGTTGGGGCGTCCTAGATAATCCGTCTGCGACTACATTTGTTTTACCTGGTTTATATTTTAACTCGTAGTTGTATTCCTCGAGTATAGCTCTCCAACGTTTCATTTTTCCATTATTGTTTTTACTGGATAATGCGTATGTCAATGGTTGGTGGTCTGTGAAAATTTTAATTTTAGCTGAGCCATAAAGATAATTACGAAGAGATTTCAGTGCCCAGATAATGGCAAGCATCTCTTTTTCATTTGCCGCATAGTTTTCTTCTGATTTTGAAAGAGTTCTAGAAATAAATGTAATTGGTCGATCTTCTTGTGATAGGACTGCACCTATCGCATAATTAGACGCATCTGTTGTAAGTTCAAATTCCTTATTTAAATTAGGATAAGTCAGCATAACGTCTTCAGAAATAAGAACGTTTTTAATTTTCTGAAATGCATTGGTGGCTTCTTCGTCAAGGCTGATTTGTTTTTTTGCTGATTGGGTTCTGGACGCACGTCCATCCTCCCCTCTTAAAAGGGCCGTTAGGGGTTTAGCAAGCTTCGCGTAATCTTTAACGAAGCGACGGTAATAGCCCGATAGGCCTAAAAATGATCTTAATTCTTTGAGATTTTGTGGGGTGGGAAAATTTTGAATGGCTTTAATTTTGGAAGGATTTGTTTTTATTCCTTCTGGCGTCACTATAAATCCAAGGAATTCTACTTCTTTTTCGAAAAACTTACATTTATCTAGTTGTACCTTCATATTTGCTTGCTCAAGAGTCCTAAAAATGTTACCTAAATCTTTTTCGTGGTCTTCTTCGGATTTGCTGAATATAATTATATCATCTATATACACATAGCAGCAGCGTCCTATGTAATCTCGAAGAATATCATCTAATGTCCTTTGAAAGATGGAAGGAGCATTCTTTAAACCGAAGGGAAGTCTGGTGAACTCGTACTTCCCGTTGTTAATGGAAAAGGCTGTTTTTTCTATGTCCGAATTCCTTAACGGAATTTGGTGAAAACCGCTCTTTAGATCGATAACAGAGAAAAACTTATTGTGTCCTAGTTGGGAAAGGACTTCATTTATTTCAGGTATCGGGTATCGATCTGCTACTGTTACTAAGTTCAATTTTCTATAATCTATCACCAACCTGTACTGCTTGTTTCCTAAGGAGTCCGGTTTCTTGTCTACTATCCAGACAGGTGAGTTATAGGGTGAACGAGATGGTCTGATTATTCCATCTTCTAAGAGCTTGTTAATTTGTTTTTCGACTTCTGATTTTAAAGCCATAGGATATGGGTATGATCTAGAGTATATTGGGCTATTATTGGTTGTCCTGATTTCTGCTTTTACTGTTGTAGTATAGGTAAGTTTTTCGTTAGGTTCAGCAAAAAGTGTTGAATATTGTTTGCACAATGTGTGAAGCTTTTCCTTTTGGTCTTTTGTTAGGTGTTCGGTCTTCGCTTCTAAGCTATTGACAGATTTAGATATTTGCTGTTTAATAGGGACTTTTTTACCGTTTTTTATCAACATGTAGTCTTCTGAAGTGTATATAATTGCATTTAATTGTTTAAGGCTGTCGTTGCCGAGAATACCATGAAACGATTTGAGGGAGGGCAAAACAAAGAATTTAAGTTTGTCTTCTACACCAAAAAGATTTAAAAAAATGTGATGGGATATTTTAATTTTGCCGCCGACTGAATTGGCATAAAATACGGAATTGTTTGGTAAAGGGTTTTTAGCTAATGAGGGTTGGATATAGTTTTTGTTAGATCCGGTATCTATTAAGAATTTGAGCACTTCTCCGTTACCAGTCTTACATTGAAAATAAGGTAACGTAGAATACGTTAGTCTAAAAAATGAATATCGCAAAATTCTTCATTGGCATATTCTCTTTCGTCCTGTGCTTGTCTCGTATACTCCTGGTAATAGTCGTCCCATGATTGATTTTCCTGAGTGTTGCATGCGCTAGTTTCTGGTTCTTGCAAAATGTTTTCTTCAGGATTCTGCGTTATGTGGTTAATCCTTTGGATTTTATTAGGAATATTTCTATTGAACTGATTAGACTGTGTTGGCGGTGGGCGCTTTCCTGCGAAATTAAAATTCGGTCTGTTCATATAATTTACGTTCCTTGTTTGTTGTGATTGATCGATATCCATTGGTGTGGGTGGTTTTGGTTGCGTCGGTCTTGGTGGAGGGTTTCTAAAATGATGATTTTCGATTTGTCTGTTTGGCCAAATTTGAGGGTTAAAATATTGGGGTTGTTGAGGAAATTGTGGATTAAACTGTCTCATCCGTGAAATCGTTTGCGGTAAATAGGCAAGCTGTGGGTAAAAGGGTTGGGCCTTCAGATGAGGATTTCTTGGGGGTAAAGGAGGTTTTTGAAAATGTTGAAATGCTGCTGGGGATGGATAAGGTTTTTTAGACAAACTGTACTGATTATTAGCATGCACTGCTCTGTAATTTTGATTTTCGAGCTTAATACACAGATGTAATGCTTCTGGCAAATCAGCAGGTTCCTTCATACCAAGGAGTCTTGAAAGATCTCCTGATAGACCTCTGATAAAGGTATCTAGCGCTTTGTCGCGATATGTATTTGTAAGGACTTGCATGGCTTCTTCATTTATTTCCATGCACGCAATTTTGTTGAGAATAAGTGTAAGGTGAGAATACACTTCACCGTAAAATTCTTGTATAGTTTTCTTACCCTGTATAAGACAGGTCATTTGGTATTCAAGTGTACTAAGGTCGCGCTTATCAGCATAATGCATGGTAAGGCATCGGGATATTGCTATCCAATTTAAAGGTGTATTGTAGGATTCTAATGCGGCGTCCGCGCTGCCTACAATTTTGTTGCGAATAACATTTAGAATACCGAAGTATTTGGGAGTGCCAATACTAGGCTCATAAATTTTTAGAATCCTTTCGACGCTTTTCTTCCAGCTGCTGAATTCAGCTGGGTTCCCATTGAACTCTCTTAAAGAACGAACTACGTCTGGCACTTTGTCCATGTCTGTTAAGTTGTTACGGTATCTTTCGTCAATTATTTGGTCTGTCATTACCTGTTGTCTTGGATGAAGAACGTCCTTAAATAAATCTTGTCCGTCAGTTTCTAAGATACTAGTCATTAGTTCCCTAATTAATGACCTAAATTCTGGGGTCGCGTTTCGGACATTGGAGGGTGCGGATAATGAAGCAGGTTCTGGTTGTATAGGAGATTCTGATCGTACCTGTGCACCAGGATTCCCTAACAGCGATGATCTTATTACGTTATTTTGAGGCATTTTGTTTTAAAAATTTTGTATATATTTGGGGAAAAATAAAAATTACTGAATTTCCTGGGGTGTCACACTTAACGTATAGATTATTAAATATATGCTTTAAAACACACCTTGAACACACTTCCTTATGATATTTTAATCACTTGACAATATACACAAAAAAAATTTGATTAAAAAATTTATTTTTCTTTAGCTTTTATGCAATATTCAAAATATACGACTTCGCGACGCACAAATAAAAATATATAAAATATTTAGTTTTTCTTTATAAACAATTAAAAAATTTCTTTTTCACTCTTCTTTTTTTTCAATTTAAAAAATATATGGTTTTGTTAAAAATGTAGAATATTTAGCTTCTTACAATCTATGTTAAAGGATTCAAAATAATTTAGATAGTAGAAATTTTCTCTTGAATATAACGACTTTAATATAATAATAAAATAAAAATAATAATAAATTTAGCCTACACTATTAACAGGATCATCCCACGGCGCGTTGAAATTGTCCCTTTCAACGAGTACTTGGGTTCCAACGGTGCGCACTCTTTGTGGGTGCGTGGCTTCCTTCTATCGAAGTTCTCCACTAAGGGTTCGGTTGCGGTTAAAAAAAAGTTGCACTAGAACTCGCGTGGCACTACTTGAGGGCCTTTACTTTTCGTACCGCGTACCGGCAGTTGGGCGCCAGTTAACAAATTATTTGTTATGGTTTTAAAAATATTTTTTTGGCTAGAAGCCAACTTTATTGTTTTATTATTTCTTAAGAACTAACTTTACAATTTTAATTTTCTTATAACTAAGCCTCGGTTGCTTGATCAGTCACGTTGCACCGCAGGTGATTCTGTTGTCAGCAATTTGGTAATTCTTACAGGTTATTAACTCATATTTAGGTCGTCAGCGATTTGGTAACAGCGCGTGCAATTAATGCACCGGTGTTGTAGACATGTTGTCAGCATTTTCTTTATTGCGCGTGTTATGCTATTGTTTTACTTTTTCCAGTGTGGGAAATATATTTTTTTGGAGTTTTAAATGTTTACTGTGTTAACTTATAAATTCTATAGCTGTTTTATAATTTAAACACAATACTGAATTACAAACATGTAGCTGCTTTTACCAGAACCATTTGTAAACGTGTATCAACTGATAATATATATATATATATATATATATATAGTATATTATAATATATGTAAAAAGTATAAAATATAGTTGTAACAATTGATTAACCGGTGTTTGCATTTGAGTTTATTTATTCAATTATATCTTCTTCTTTTTCTGTAAAAACTATCAGATGTAGCACTTTGGAATGCTTTTAACAATTCGCTTAAGCCGTCTAGGATGCACTTGCAAAACACTAGCAATTTTCTACAGCATCTGAAAGTTGCCCTTATTTTAAGCATTGCTTTGTATGTGTATCTGAAATCTTCAATGGGCACAGATAGAATAGTATTTGACAATCTTCTTTGATCCTTATCAAACTCATATTCTTATTTATTTTGTCAAATTTTAGTTGCTTTTGCTAGTCTTCAAAGCAAAACAACTAAAGGGTCTTTGACCCAAAATAATAAATTTCAAATAAAATTTACTTAATAGCGATCAAATCATTTTTAATTATAATCTAAAAACATTTATTTATAACTAGATAATCATCTTAAAATTTATCTTTAACACATTTTTCGATATTAGTAGAAACAAAGATGCAGCTGCATACAACTAACCCTCACACCCGTTTACAAACGGTCTCTTCAAACATACATTGTTTAAATTACTTGAATATGCTTGCAATAGATATATATAGGGTCTTTTTATATAGTAATCCTGAAAAGCATTGGTCGTCTTAAACAGACGAATTCTTGGAAAAGGAGCGAATATATGCATGTATGTATATACATACATAAAGATGTACCTTCTTACACTACAAAATCTTTATTTATGAAGATTTTCTGCCAAAACTCCGTATTTTGGTAGAGAATAACGTAATTAATAGATAAAAGTTAAAACGATGAGATTTATTTTTTAGAATCCTGAAATCTCTATGAAAAAGTTAAAATCCCAAATGCGGTTTTTAGTATTCAGCACTTTTTTTATGCTATAAAATTTTTATTTGTGCATAACTTTCCAAAAATTTTAATTTACGTAGGAAATATCGAAGTTAATAAGAAAAATATAAAATAATTTTAAGATTCATTTAAAATAGAAATATTCCCAAAAATTCTAAAAAATCCCAAAATGGGATTTTTGCAATTTTTGCTGTATTGTTTGTATTTTCGCAAGGTGCAGTTGAAAGTATGGTGGATTCTTAAACAAATAGCAATCTTACGATGGTATATAGAAAATTTATATTTCTTGCTTGGTATGAGAAAAAAAAATGCCATAAGCCGAGAACTTGGTATAAAAATCTCCTTAATTGGTAACACTCTGCTGTTCTTGAAGAAGAAGAATTTTTTAATTTTTTTACTGCTGTATTATACAACATAGTATATTCTTTCATATAAATATAAATATAGCGTAGATGTTTTGCAAAGGGTTTTATAATTTATGAAAATAATAAACGTACTTTTTCGACAAAAACGGGGAAAATAGATTTTTGTGAATTTGAACTTAAACTGTGTATAACTTTTCACTGGGTAACTTTTTCAAACTAATTATTTCTTTGCATGATTAGAAATTTTGTTTTTGAATATGAAACAGGAAAGACTTTGCAAAATCCGACTGTTTGCCTTTGCTATTAGCGAAACAGTGGGCCAGAACAGGAAAAATTTGAAAATTTCAATAGTATTTATGTATATTCCCCTAACCTGAAAATAAAATCCATTAATGTTGCATATTTCTTTAAAGCTGTTAAATAGGAAAAACTTTACCCACGAAATTCTGTTTTATTTGGATCAAAACCATGTTTGACATGCTTTGCACTTTTTACAAACATGGTAGCTGGTTTGGGGCGTAGTATTCGTCCCTTTAGGCAGTAGAAAGCCTAACTCCCACGTTAAGTTCAAGAAGTAACACTTCCTTAAGATGTAATGAATTTCATCACAATCGGATTAATTGTTTAGAAATTGCAGAATTATTGCCATTTTTTCAAAATCCCCACTGTGCGAGGTCTGCTTCATTCTGGGTTCATCATATACATTTTGAGAGTGAACCTACTAGATTATTATTGAATCTTGCTGTGAACCCGGTAAATTGCTGCCTCTCTAATTTTGATAGCAAATTATCATAATTATCTGAACTAGGTGTGAAACCAAAATATAGTAAACAATGCAAGCATCCCCAATATGAAATGAATGACCGAAACTAATACATACAAAACTATTTACTAATACATTTATAACTTGACAGAACATAGTGACAGTCATTCTTGATGAAATTTCCATCATTGTTGACGAAGGGTTGCATTTTTAAATATAAGTTGACGTTTAAATTTTGTAATTCCTGAAAATTATTTTTGTGGCGTCCATAAACATTAGTTGACGAAGTGAAGAATAATATAGAAAAAAATAAGAACTTTAAGAGAAAATTAATTATATATAAAAGTGTTATTCTGTTTTAAATAAATTATAAAACATTAAATACAAATTTTGAAAAGATAAGTATAGTTTTATGATTATGAAGTTTATATTTGTTATACAGAAGTCTCTTTTAGGTACATTTAATTCCCATGTAAAAAAGCGGAAATTTGAACAAATGCCGGAATTCATGATTCGAACAGGATGCTATGATTCATTTGGATGCTTTTATTTTCATTTATTTATATAATTTCTTTTACACAAATATATGTAAGATTTTAATAGAAATCAAATACTTTATGTTTTATTTGCAGTCAGCAATGACCAATATTTTATCAGCCTTTACTGTCACCTTGTGAGTAGTTTTGTATCAGCACTAACAAGTAAACTTCAGTCAGTAGTGATACATTTTTTGTCATCACTGTTTGAATGAGCAGTTCGGCTATATAATTTTGACGCCAAACTGTATGAGTTAGAAAGAACGCAAAAATCACATGTACACAAAGTTTCGGTCATTTTTCTCTCACATCGGCCTTAATAAAAGGGATAGAAACTTTGTTCTAATGCGATGATGGAATAGTTTCGTCATTAATGTTGGTCATTTGACCGGTCAAATGACCGTCATTGTTGTTAG
>BGZK01004530.1:0-13007 GCA_005406025.1 Eumeta japonica | reverse complement strand
TATTCTAATACAGTTTATTTATATAATTCTTATAATTTGTAATTGTTGCTCTTTAACACTTATTTTTTCGTAAAAACTTATAGATTTTTATGCGGCTTCCACAAACAAGCAAAGACGGCGGAAAAAACAACTAATAAAATGCGCGAGCAAAAATTGGATGAAATTGCAAATGGCGACAACCAAACGAAGCGAATTGGTAACATATTGCAGCCCTGTATCTAATACAAAATAATGCAGCCACGCAAGTGTACGTAGTTGGCAACTCAATTAATCTACTTTACTAATTTTATGTGCATAAACGAAGAGCGGGATTATTTATATAGAAATAATTTTTATTTTCATTATATATGTCGAAAATGGAAGAAGTTTGCAAAGAAAATGTTAATGAAAAGTATGAATTATTTAAAGATTTTGGTAATCAAGTATATCAAGAATACGAAGAGCTTTATAAACTGCAAAGTTCGAAACTAACTCCTGATCATTTGGATCCTTTTGCAAAATTTTATTAGAACATGAAAAATTGTTTTAAATAACAAAGACGAGTTGATGGAAGTTCTAAAAAATATAGAGAAACGCATGCAGAGAAGGCGTTAAATAATCTTTGGCAAACAAATAACGTGTCAGAATCTTTGATTTCACTGGAAGTTTTGAAGGAAATGTTTAAGCAGCATGAGGGCCATAAATGGTAAGCCCTAAATATTTGTGTTTTATACTCTTCACAAAAGGGTTAAGCTTCTGAGGAAATCATTTTACTTGGAAATATTTTCGTGTGATATTCAACCAATTCCTTGCAATGTTTGCTGTTCAAACTCTGTTCTTGCAAAATTGAGATACAGTTCAAACTTCCAAGATACCTAAAAAATTGTTTTTATGAAATTAGCTTTTTTTTTTTTGAAATTTGTATTATTATTCAAGCTTATAAAATGGAAAAAAAAATATACGAAAATTTTAATCAAACCTCACTTTTAGACCATATTTTGTCTAATTATGATACTATAAAATATTGAAACTTACATAGATGATACCGTAATAAAAAATTACCTACCAACGCACATCACTCTTATGCGAAATCTTTGTGTTTATGTATATTTCAATACTCACTAACAATTTAAATTATTTTAACCATAGTGGCTAATAGTTGTTCTTTAGCCGATATATGTACAAGAGAAAGGCTTTTTTAAGAGACTGGTTCTAAAAGCAAAATAAAAAAAAGAAAGGCAATGTTTGGCATTCAAATCAAATAATCTCCATTTTTGATCTCGGTTCACACATAGTCAAAAAATTGTGGTTGAAAGCAAAATAAAATAATTTTTGATATCCTAATTAGTTACAGTAATAAGATTAGGATATTCAAAGTAAAAAAAGATATAGGTAGTAGGTGTAAACTAATTTTTATTCTCAGATTAAATGGCATTAATATTTTTTCATTTTATAGGAATTTGGACAAAAAAACACCATTGGAACTTACTCGACCTGTTCGCATGCGCTTCAAAGAGAATCGTTTACGTTATTTACAAGCACAAATAGACTTTCAGAATACGCAATTGAATGAAGTGCTACAAGAGACTGAAAGCCAACGCCAATACCTCCGAGATGTTAAACAGCGCAACTTTTAATAAAAATATTGAAGATAGCCGGAAAAAATTCAGATGGGAAAACGAAAATAATTGAATTTCACCAAAAATTCTTTTAAATAGTTTAGAAAATATTGAAACAGAAATGAAATAAAATAAGTTAATTTTACATATTCCTTCTTATTGCAGAAATCGACATCGTTGTCACATGAAAACTGATGCTCAAAACTAGTCTTTGAAAAACCCCCGATAATTTGTAAAGATTTGTAATATTTATTGCCTAAGAAAATAAATAAGGTCCTACAAAACCAATATTATGCTTTCAAAACTTGAAAACTTGTTGATGTCGCAATTGTGATAACATTATCGACATTCGTAATAATGGGGATTACTTAGATACCTATGATATGTTTTGCAAACTCTACGAGTTGAAATCGCCTCATTTCTAGTTAAAAGCTAAATGCAGAGTATTCGATTATGATGCTTACACTTAAGACTTTTTGTATCGACTCAAAGCAAACTTTAAATGATTTAACTTCTTCCAATAGTGGATTAGTGTATTTATGTTTGGAAACTGGCGATGTGGGTATAAGTTTTGCATAAATTAATCGCCATATGTAAGATACATGTAGTTACCTATAAGCGCATATTTATGAAGTAAATTAAAAAATATATATATCTGGTTGATATATAAGATACATTTAAAAATACCGATATAACTACATAAATTTAAAGATTAAATTCATATTTTGTTTGTACCTTCTCTGTGCCAATATAGCAGCAAGAAAATTCATTTTTATAGAAATTCTTTAAAATAATATGGTTGATTACAAATCTTAAAGAACGCATTTCAAATTTACTAAATTAATTATTAAAACCAACGAAGATTGCAATTATGCTGCAATGCCACTCAGTGAGCGTTGCGTACATATGTTTAAATACAACCCTTGCTGGCAAAAAAAATATATTAAAAATTCGTTCTGGCAGAACTGGAATTATTCTAAAGAATTTGTCAAGTTTTTAAAAAACATTTATCAAAAGATATCATCACAATATGGAAGATGACAACAAAAATTATTTACAGGCCGGGGATTGTGCAATATGAAAGATATTTTAAAAACATATTTGCAACAAACCACGGTCTTCATCGTGCATGTAAGGTAGACATTCATCCAGCTTACCTAACCTCACTCAAAAAACTTAACCAATTTCGCGGCAAAATTTAAAATACTATTACTTATTAATAATTTAAGACAAAATAGAAAAAATTATATACGGATAAATTATATGTATTTATAGGCGTCTTAATCAAATATAGTTTTAATGTCTTAAAACACATTTGATGGGACTGCCCGTTCACCGTTAAAACTGTTCTAACAAAAAATTTTTTCGATAGCCAATTACAAAACACAAGATTTCTTGCGCTCAAATTAATAAATGTACATAAAAATTTAATCTAAATTTTCAAAAACCAAAATTTTTGATGAAATTGTGGCAAATGTAGCGAGTTGCAAGAATGCTACCAGATTATACAGTTATAAAATGCTGCCAGACCGAAATAGTCGCAATTGTACCATCATCAAACAAACCAAGGTGAATTCATTAGATTTTTACAAGGCGAATTCATTCATACAAGGTAGCCGTAAGCAGCTAATATATTTTGTTGTTGCAAGAATTTCCTAAACATTAAAACTTAAATTCGCCTAGGTGAACATTTGTTTCCATCAAGGCGAATCAATTACAAGAGAATTCGCCTTAAAATCCAATGTATTTTGCTGTTGCGAATTCTTCCTGGGAATGTCAAAATCTAAATTCGATTAAATGAGCCAACTTGCATTTATGAGAAACTGCATTAAAAATAAAAATCATACTACATAACTTAAATATTATCTTTACATTTTAAAATATAAAAACTTTTTACTTAAAATCTTTATTTTTACTAACAATTTTTACATCGAAAATGGTGCGAAAATTTTTGTAAGCAAAGCATTAAATTTTGACAACCTGAGAGTAGAAAAACGCATAAGAAGAAGACAGTCACCTGAGCTGTTAAGTTTACCTTGTAGTGAATTTGCCTTGGTTATTGCAAACTCTTCATGAGAATGTCATCAGCGTTGTCAAATTTAAAATTTTAAAAGCACCTAAATTGTAAAAACATGACATTTAAAGAAAAAGCACCAAATTTTGATTTTTCTTAATATTTTTTATATTAATTTAAAATATAACAATAAAACACTTACAGTTCAAGTTTTAAAAATATTAATAAAAATTATATATTTTGTCAACTATAAATACTATGTTTGTTCACATTTACGTATTTAACGTCTCATTTGTGCTTAAAAACTTAAACACGACAGTTTTTATATGTTTTAAATACATTTATATAATATTTCCTATCCTTCTACGCTTTTTTCTATACTTCTTTATTGGCCCTTTTGAATAAGTCATCAATGTTGGTAATCCCATCATTAATAAAGCTGTATTATGCCGCTAATGATTTTATTTTAAAAAATTTTCAATTTTATTCGTTTCACAATTTTTTTTAATAAAATAATAAGATGACGAAATGTCAATCTTAAACAGCTCAACTATATACAAGTATAATGTGAACTATTGCATTTAGTTTTTAAAACGTTTGCCTTAAACGCGTTTAAAACCATATATGTGAACATAGTATAATACAAAAGCTTCACTTTATTATTTAGTTTTCTTATAATTGTAATGTTAAATGTAAAGGACTTGTATACATATGGATATATTTATAAAATTTATAAATTAAAATGGATTCGAAATGCGTTTTAAATCAAATGTTTCATACAAAATGTGCATACGATGCATTTTGCTTGCTTATCGATTTTTGTATTTTTGTAATACAATTTACAATAAGGCGAGCTTATTCCCTGAATACACGAGCAATCTGTTTGGCAATTATTACCACAGCAACTGTCAAATTTAATTGTCATGGTAGTATATTAACGTATAGACCACCTAAATACGTGTTTGAATACAATTTCAGCAATTATTGCCACAAGATATTGCCAACACATGCTGTCAAATTAGATTCTCACTAAGTATTTCTATGGGTTTTTGAGCGAATTCGCTTGCACCCACCTTGTAATAAATTCACCTTGCCCAATACATTGTATTCTTACACGGTGGTTACACGATCAAGTTTTGCTTACCAATTTTAACACACTCTCATTTTTTACTAATACACTCCCAATTTCCAAAATTGAAGCGAACTTGTCGACAATTTTCAATCCATAGTATATCAAGTTACAATTAGAAAACAGCTGACGCCATTTTTCCGATTTGTTTATAAATACATACTATTTTGGCTTTCTTAATTTTTTGCTATTTTAGTTTTTGCTGTCTTTTTCAAAATAAATAATAAAAAGTGATAAACATCACTTTAAAACGCAAAAATTATGTTTGTGAACAAAATAATAAATATAATGATGTGATTAGATTCATACAATTATACAGAAGCCACGAAGTTCTTATTTCTAATAATTTTAATGAAATTAATATTTTAGTTTTCTTCGTGACGTCATCTTGATACAATATTGGTATGAAATTGATTGCAGCCTGTGCCACAACTGTCAATTTTGTGAATTTTGACAAGCGGTACATGTAAAATCTTGATAGCAAAACTTGGTCGTGTAACTGCAGTGTGTTATATGCATTACTTTTGAGCAGCGCAGCATGTGTCGTGTAAAGCAAACTTATTGTACGTAGAGATCAATGTCACTTCAATACCGATAAAGAAATCGATATTTTTAAGTTGGTGGCAAAAAATATCGGTTTGTTTCGATACATGCTATGTTTATAAAACGTCAATATTTTTCCACCACTACCGCAAATACAAATTAACTGAAAAGACGCTGACGCCATTGGGCTTGAAATTTGTATTTCATTCAATTTAAATAATATTTTGGCATGCAATTGTATATTTGAAAAGTTAAACACATTCTAAAAACTTAATTTGCCACTTTCTTTATGTGATTTGTGCAAACAGTGTTAAAGATATTATAGAACAACTTGAGTGTTGTGCTTAAAACATTACTGAATACCTATAAAATTACATAAGATACTACAAATTACAACAAAAATGTCAACCAGAAGCAGTCTAGATTTAAGTGAATTTTTTAACGATGACGACAGTGGGGAACCGTTTTGTCGATTATATGAGAAAAAGAATAGGTCGAAAATTAGGTTTTCGAAAACAAAATGTGCTTTTACGGATTGTGAGACTGATCGACTGAGTTTTAATGTTCAGTTGGAAAAACTTCCCCCGCAGCCCGATGAAGTAGAAATAATGCACTCTCCGCAGGTTCAAGAAACGAATAGAACATCAACTGCAGAACAACCCAAAAGGTAAAAATTGTGTATAAGTAGACCTGGGACACAAAATATAAAGTAGATGTTTGAACATTTTTCAATATGGGTTTTCGAGTCACTGACGAACTGAGTATCATCAGCGAAATGGTATATAGACTTGCTGAAAGTCTAGACGAAAAAACTAAAAGGTCTTGACATAAATAAATTTCTACTATATTATTTTTTTTCTCATTTTATATAAATGAGTTGGAAATATAAGTTTACCAAAATTATATTGCGCTCGGAATGCAGGTAGATAATCCTTCTTGTGCGAGCCAGCCTCGTACTTGATTCAATTGATGTTTCAATTATGCATTCATTAGCAGATACAGCTAAAACACAGAACAGGAAAAAATTTAAACACCAATACAAAATATTTAATGTAATATAGGTATAATATAAATATGTATTATTATTTAATATAATTTATAAAATATATGTGCACAAATGTTGGTGGAATTATTAATACTTTATGCGCAATATCGTATTACCAGAATATTTGTAGGTTTCTGTGGCCGACTGTACAAACGACCAATGCCGTCATATAGGAAGTTTTAGCGTGGATAGCAATGAAGTTACACAAAACACTCGCTAAAATAATAAAGTTAATTGAGGCAAATCAATCAACAGTGCAAGTGAGACCAAAACTTTCATAGGTCAAACAAGAAAAACAAACCTGGCCTGGCTTTTTAATAATTGTGGGGAGTTTTTGGGATAATAAAATAGCTATTTTGGGAATTGCGAAAATAGAAGGTAGGGACAACGTTAAATTAATTAAAAAAGCCGATGCCACTGGTGTGCACTACTTCCAACGCTAGATAGTAGTGCATTGATTTTATTATTTAGTAATACTCAAGCGGTAACTAAAATTATGAATAATTATTTTCAGATTCAACTGCCGCAGAAAATTTTGAATTTGTCAAACCGCAAGATTTGCCTTCAACAACAACAATTACACCTCATCATCGTAATGTTACACACAAAGCCCCGTTCGATCAATAATATCAAATAGATCGGCAGTTCGTAAAAGCGGTAATGTGCTTTCTTCAAGCGATAAGCTTAGACGGTTTAGTATTAAAAATCACAGCGCAAAGCAGCAAGCAGGTGGCAGGCGAACTTTGTTGCAGGAATTCGAAAGCACAATGGGGGGTACAACAAATTTTGATCCTCCTATATGCAGTACACCAATTTCACACTTAGCAAAAAATAACCCGGAGCTATGTATGAACGCCAACAATTTAGATGAAATTGAAAATATTGAAGCAAATAATGAAATCGCTCCCATTACCAGTGAGACTTGCTGTAGTCATAGCGCTACAATAATAAGAACTTTAGAACGTAAAGATGCTGAACTAAAGGATTATATGGATGATGTTTTTGATAAAACATTGAAAAAATTGAAGATCAATCAAAAGTAATGGGAAAAGACTCTTCAGATAATACAATTGTTAATGGAAAGAAAAATTCCACATCTTCAAAACGCACTTATACAGTTGAGACAGGAAGTGTTCCGGGACAGATTGTGTTAACTCAGAAAAAATTAATGGCCAGAGCACTCGAATTTCCAATTTACACACTCAGTAAAACAACAAAGTCATTCAAGAAGTAAAGTGGAAACAAGGGGCCCCTCCCGTCAAAATTGCACGTCCCCATTAAGTCAAATAAATGTGCGCCAAGACTCCCAGATTGTTCTTTGTCTCAAAGTGGCTTATCAAAAATACTTCAAACTTTTATTCAAACAAACAAGTCCAAAAGATGCAGAAATAGAAAAACTCAAAATGAAAAAATTGAAATGCCAAACTCATTGCATAACAATCTGTCCATAGTTTTTCCGACACCTAATGTAGAGATTCCAGAAACTCAACAAACCCAGGCCCGCTCAAAGGACACAAGTTTACTAATTTCCTCAAGCAATAAACAACAAATAGTGGTCATTCCGGTCAATCACACCATAACCAAGGTGACTAGCCAAGACAAGGATAAAAACATTAAGAGCAGCAGAAATCAACAAATTAACAGCTGTTCTTCGACAGTTCAAAGCCAAAGTTTTCAACAAGCCGAAGACGATCTAAATTTAGATGATATATTAACCGATGATGAAGAGAACACTCCTAAATCAACTCTGCAAGATTCACAACATACTAGTGAAATACCTTTAAATTTGGCTCCCAGTTCTTACAATTTACGAAAGAAGCAAAAGCGCATTTTAAAAAAAAAATTGTATGAAGCTAATTCTCCTTGTCCAATACCAGAACCAGAAGTGGAAATACCACCTTCAGCTCACAACAAAAAACAGATAAACAAAAAAGGAGCCAAGCCCCTTAATAGACCACCGGGAATACCACTCAATGGGGAAAAATATGCTCAAGAATTAGCAAGAATGAGCAACTATGAAATACTTGATTTACGAAAACGAAATTCTATGGATCAGATATTTGTCATATCGCGTCGCAAATCACGACGCTCTTTGGAAGAGATTAGTAAAAAGAAACATGTGTTGAATGAGCAAATTGAACAGGAAATTTTAAAACGTAATCTAGATAATGTAATACAACGTTCAGTCTGTCAATCAGACCAAGAAAACGGTGAAGGCGAACGGCTTCCTGTACCTTATAATTTCCAAGATTCAGTGCCAGCACGGGAGGAAAACCGTTCTATTTTGACTTCCTTGAATTTGCTTGAGGAAAACTCAACTGATCGAGTGAAATTTAAGAAACCTATAGCCAATAAAAGTCAATTGAGTAAAAGAAAATAATACCGGACACTCTTAAGCAGTATTTGGAGGTATCGAAAAGATATTCGAAACAAAGCATAGACGCTCAAGTAATAGTTCTAAACGTTCACTTTATAACACACATTGTATATACCAAACTGATGAGGATGACAGTTTAACAGGAAAGCTTTGTTCTGCAAAGAACACCACATCTTGTGCTAGACGAACAAAGTTAAGTATACCCTATTTGAGATCCCTCCCAAAAGTCAAAATAATATGGAAGCTCTTAATATTGTATCGCCCCCTCCTGCCACTGTTACAATGACAAACGAAATACAACTCACTCCCATTAAACACCGTAGTTCTGCTAAAAGTGAAATACAGAAACAGTCCGCATAAAATCAGGGTGAATAAAGTAGCTATCGTTGGTGCTACAAGAGACGAACTACAAAATACTTTCAATAAAAGCTATATGGATGAAAATGAAATTTGGCTTTACCACCCCACCTCCCGGATTCGAAAGTGACTCGAGCAGCAACTCCAATAATGATACAAATCGATTTACTACCGATGTTACACTGCCAGTCGGCACAAAAATTTGAGCAAAGTTAGCAATCTTAAGAATAACAATGATGACAATTTGTTCAAAAGCCAAAAACCGGCTCCTAAGAAAGAGTTAAAAATGTTGAAAAGCATTTAAAAGAAGTCGCACAGGAATCCGCAGTAGACAACCAGAGATCTGCCGATAGGTGATGTAGCAGCAGAGGGCGGTTCACTTCGTAGATCGAAGCGTGGTCATGTGCCACTATGTAGAGCACCTATATTAGATATATTTTACCAACAAGAACTGAAAAGATTAGAACTTTATGAAAAAAGAAGAGAACAACAGATCAAGAAACGACGCGAAGAAGCTAAACAAATTAAAAAATTAAATAAAAAAAACAAAACATTGAAATCCACCAACAGTAAAAGTTCTAAAAGAACAGAAAATGTATCAGAAAATGATGATGCGCCAAATGATTGTGTAAGTCTGGCTACAGATTTAGCGAAAAAAACAAAAAGCACAAAAGTGAAAAGTAAAAAATAATATTTTTACTCGAATTCAAGAAGAAGGTTTGCCCTCGAAGAAAAATATTCAATGTAGTCGCTTCATAACTGATTCGCAAGCGTCAATCGAACATCTAAACAACATGTTTGATCAATTAAAAGAAAACTTTAACATTGAATGCAGCAACGACAAACACAACCACACAACATAAAGTAAAACCCTTCAAAATTCGCATTCACCGTTTCAAGCATCTTGAAACAACAACAGATATTGACAGTGCAAGAGCACGCAGCCAGTTCTTACTTGCAGCATCTACGTGCAGTAGTTCAAACTCAAATATTGAATTGGTTTCTTGGTTAAAACATATGGTCGGAGCCAACAACATCGATCAACAAGTGACCGAGGAATTTAAAGAGCTGCGAATTTCAAGTTGCACTAACGAATTTTACTGAACTGCAAGGTGTGGAATATGCTTTTATGATACCGAGGAAAGAGCAAGTTTGGGTTATTTACGTTTCAAACCACATCAAAGCAAACCAAGAAAAAGCCAAGCGTTTCGAGTTGCATTTCATCAACTTAATGGGATTATTTCAAGTAAGAGTGAACAGTGTCGAGTGTGTTTTAGGTGTGGGCGATATGATAGCTATAAAAAAATTGGCTCACTACGATATTAAAAATATATCTGATGACATCGGTATCCTGATGGTCGTTAAAAAATAATAAAGCTTAACGCAAATGTGCGTCTGTACGTAATTAAACATTGCTTGTATGTAAATTACTTTTTGTAATTATGAAATTTATAACATGATTTAATATCACGTCTATTTTTCCATTTTCATTTCATAAAGTTATCACTAAAATCAACATGATTTTTAAGAGTCTTAACTTGTTGTCAAGGGGTTTCAAAATTGTCATTGTGACTAATTTTTTTTCTTTATGCAAATGTATTTTTTTTTATTATTAAATTATTTTGGCTGCATTAGCATAAGTTGTCTGTGGTTTAAAATTATACACAAGCATGTGGCACAAAGGAATAAGTGCTTAAGTCGACTGAAGCGAAATTTGAGATAACGGCTCTTTTTTAATTTATAATAGTTTTAATTATTTTGTACGATCTTTCTGGAAGTCATTAGCATAATTGCTTTTCACTTATCTTTCAATGTGCAGTCTCATTTGAATTAAAAGCTCAAAAAAGTAAAAAAAAAAAAAAATAAATAAAATGTTTCTTATCAAAAGTGGAAATGTGTATTCTCAACTTAACAAAATCGTGAACCAGATTGACTACTTTCGTTAGAATAGTACTAAATTTTAAAATTAACTTTAAAATTGATCCCTGCAAAACCAAAAATAAGACTTAAACACTTTATTCTTATTGCCACAGAATTATGTAATAAATAGTAATGTCCGGAATCAGTTTGCCATCAATACTGCTTGAAAAGTCTTTCTCACAATCTCGTTCCGCTTAATTTTAATTCCCCTTATTCCAATAGTCGGCACCGCGGCTGTATCAGCGTGACATGAACAAAGTATGCACTGGCTTAGCAAATTGCTTGTTCATTAAATAGGGCAAATATTGAACAAACAAAATATTTAATAAATTTTGCAACTCTCCATCTATTAGAGTAAAATGTGTTTCAAATTTTTTTTTATTAAAATTCAACTTGTTTTTAAAACCTATGAGAAATTTCACTTTTATATTTATATATGTATATATTTTTATAATGGCATATGCTTGGGCAACATTTGTAAATTCTAACCTGAGTTTTTACAAAGAATTCCATGTTTTACATTTCAAAAGAACACTAAAGTTTTGTGCCATAAAAGGGTAATATTACGACCTGAGCTTAATGCATGCACCACTTTTAGAAAATAACATACAAATAGGCAAAGGGACAGAATGAATAATATATATATATATATATATATATATATATATATATATATATATATATATATATATATATATATATATATATATATATACATTCACAGAAAAAAAGTAATTTTGTTCACAATTGCACAGTTTGCATTACCCAGAATGGAAACCCCTTTTTGTTGTTTGCAAAGAATCGCTTGTCTTTGTATTACTTTCGTTAGCAATGATGTTATTACATTGCCAGGCGATTGAACAACACAAAACGAAATTGTGAATGCAAAATTAAAAAGTAGTTAATAAAAACATGTTTTTTCGTTGTCAGGATTGTTAGTATAAAAGAAAAAGACGTTTCTTTAAATCATAATATAAATGCACTTAATGATTGTTTATTATTTTATTTTCTATAAAATTATTATCGTAATATTTTTTAATTAAACGAAAAATATACATATGTATGTATTTTTAGTAATTTTTTCCAATTTTAATTGTCTTAAAAGTAGAATTTATCAGGTGGGTCATACACCAAACTCGTACGAAAGTGTAAATTAATTTGTTTCAAAATAGTACAGTCTGATTGATGATTTGGTCTCACATACATACATACATACATAGAAAAGATCACAAGGGATCTCAAATAGTTGGTAATCTTCATTAATTCAAATTGAATGGAAACCCTTTCAAATTGTGTTAATGACACCATGCAAATTCAACCATTTTTCCAATCGAATTACAGAACAACCCCATGGTCGTCAAGCATAAGCAACTAATTTATATATGTATGCACATATGTATGTATTTACTAGATGCGAATTCAAAAGGCTCAAAAGTGTACAATATTGCATATTATATATGTGAATATTAATTGTAGTTATAAGAGAAAATTAATGTAAAATAAATTATAGTAAACACTTAAATAACACACACAAACATTACATACATTATGTAGTAATTGTAACGACCCTGTTGACCATGTCTTCCAGATATCTTGCTTGACAGGTGGATGATAATGTTAATTCCTCGAGGACTTGTTGGTGATGGTTCAAACAGATCACCAATAACTTTTTCGAATAAGTGGCCGCAAAGTTCACACACGACGACAAGAGCGACAATTTCGCTCAGTATTTCCTTGACGCAATATTATTGTAAGTTTCATAAATATATTCATTTATGACTATGCAAACGACAACGTCTTAAGAAAAGTCGTTGAACCTTCTATGTACTATATAAAACAAGCAAGTACATGCTAAAATGTTTTTAAGTGACAGAGTGAACGAAAGTCACGAAGCAGTGTTTTTATGTTATTCCAATTGGTACAAATTGGATGCTTCGTGATACTACTATAGACAATGCCCACCAGTGAATATTATACATGATTAGTTTAGTGTTCGTCATTCACATGGTCTTTGAGTACGATAC
>BGZK01004529.1:0-13013 GCA_005406025.1 Eumeta japonica | reverse complement strand
AATTAAAATGAATTTGTAATGCGTTTTAAGTCAAATATTTCATACAAAATTTTGCTAAAATTGATTTCAAATACATTTTATTTTTTATTAATACAGCCAATAAAATTTATGTTGGCCAAAAGGTGTGATACTGAAATTATTTGGGCCATTATAATAACTTATCGATAGCTAAAGGTAGGATTTTTCAAGCCGTATTATTGAAAAATTTTCATAATCTTAAACTCTAAGCATTAACGTAATTCTTGAATAAACAATTACATAACTTATTACAAATAGCCTAAAGTTTCAAATTATACAACTTCATTGCCAAATACGCCCGGTAAAATATTACTTTTAGCTAACGGCAACTCAATATAATGGCCCCTAATTAACTAAGAAAATGTATTAGCCTGTGTGTTGTGTTGTTGCCTACAGAGCTGGGAAGTTAAAATAATTCTTTTCACGTACATATGCTTACAGCAATCAATATGAAACTTCTAAGCTCTGGCTATTTTTGTTGCTTTGTAGTGTTTAAAAATAAAAATAAAAAAAAAATTAAAGATGAAAGCGATGATCTATATAAAAAAAAGTTATTGCAGGTACTTGTGGTTACTATTATTTTCTTTTACAATAAATCAATTATATACTATTATGTTGTGTTTTATTGCTGTTTAAAGTCAATTTAATAATGGTATTGTAAAAAAAAGTATGCCAGTTTCAAGATGACACTAGTGGTGAAGTGAGATTTCACAAAAATAATGAAATGGAAATTATGTATTTATTGTAAATTAAAAAAAATATATATAAAAAATAATACAAAATACTTTTAGGTTATTTATTGCTTTATGTTTTAAATAATCGTATTAACAATTGTTCAAGTTTCAACATATTGCCAGATGTAATTCGCTGTAGGCTATTATTGTGAATTATCAATTCAAAGAGGTTTAAATGAAAATCAATAAGACTTCAATTCTGATTTTATAAAGGAAATATAGTTTCATTTAAACGTTTACATAAGTGGAACCATCACATACTTCATTAAAGTCGAGTTTTGTAAACACAAACTAAATTTATACAAGTATATTTTCCTGATTTCCCTAATTATATGACTTTATCATTGCGCGAATTCAGAAGTCCAGAAAGTATTAATTGAATTTTATAAGATTTTTTTCGAAATTATTTAAAGCTTAAAGTTCTCCTCCAAATAGTCATGTTGATTCGTCGTTGATTTCTCGTATCACATTAAAAACAAAAATGGAGCATTTAGATGTGTGTGTTTAACAAAATTTTGGAATAAGACTTTATATTGAATACTGACAATCATTATGATATGATAGCAATTTAAGGATTGATTATATTTTGTTAAGCGTCCCATATGTATGAGCTGAACAAATGTTTTATATCGTTTTGAAACAATAAAGTTTTTTAGTGTGTTATTGAATTTATGGAAGCATTTTTCTATTTTCTTGTTTTAAAATAAAAATATTTCAATAAATTTTAAACTATTATTAGCTATTATTGTTATTGCTATTACTGCCGTTTGTTATGTTTTGTTGCACTTTGTTGTAAAGACTATTGCAAATTGTTATTTTTGTTTTGTGTTTTAATATTTGTTGTTGCTTTGATTATTTTCAGTTGCTTTAAGGTACTTTTGTAATTTTGCTGTATGTATGAGTTTTTATTTTTATTTTTGTCGGTTTCTTTTCTTCTATTTCAACAAAAGGTCAATGTTGCATTAATTTCTTTTAATGAATTATTTTGTTTATCAATGTAATTATTTTGAAGTTCTCAACTAAAGAAAACGAAAAAAAATTATGTATAATAATCATGTTCAATCCAAAACGTTCAAACTTTGTTTTGTTTAATTAATAATCTTATTTTTTACTATTTTCTGTGTTTTATTTTGTATGTTTGTTTTATGTTTCTCTTTTAAAGGCTTTATTTTTATGAAATCAATTTGTTTACTTTAATTTTTAAAATGTGTAAATTCAAGTTTTGATTTCTAAAATAAAAAGTTCGTCTTTACATTTGTTTATATTGTTCTTTCAATTTGTATAAAAAATGCGTTAAATAATTCATTTTCTTAAAAAATATAAAAAAAAATTAGCACCCTGAAACATTTTCAGTCGGATTCTTATTTTTTTTCTTTTTATTTTATAGTATTTTATTATTTTTGACTATAATTTTTCAACGATTTCATATTAAAGAAATATATATTTAATTAGTTTGGAAACAACGATAAATAAAAAATTGGTTTAGAAAACAAAAAGAATTATTGGATTTTCATTTTATACATAAAACAAAAAACAAAACACTGTTATTTTTATACAAAAATTAAAATATAAAACGCTTTTAGGCTTTTAAGTTTAGAACATTTTATCATAATGGCGCATTTTGATTTTCTAAGTTTTAGAAAAAACGCCCTCTTAATGCTAGACATACATATGCATGTTTAATTGGGGTGTTTTTCGATCTTTGTTTTTAGTATCAGCAACAACAGTTGCAACAGTAGCCTATGGTCGTTTTCACATGTTCTTTCTTAATATAAGAACAACTAGTTTCCTTTTTTGAAGAAGCTTTGTTATCATTATCATTCGTTTAAGATACAGCGCTATCGTTTTTCAGACAATGTGCTATTTTCTTTCAATTTGCTTTAATAACGGCATTCGATTTGATATATGTTTTCATATCTTTAGCTGAATTATCGTTATCTTTGAATTTCTTTGTAGGCGATTTGGTAAAATCGAGCGGTTTATCATCGTAGATTTCCAACATGGCTTTGGCTGTACTATGTTTAATAGAAGCTTCCGATTCTCGAGATTCACACATATCGGAAGTGTGATTTACCTCAGCTGATGTATCCATAGATGTTTCGGTTTCGGTGGTTTCTGAAATTTCCGTTTCATGGCTGAAATCTGTTTTTGTAGATTTTTGCGGTGTTGAGGAATTTCAGGGCCCCTAATCAACTCGTCGATTTAGTGAAAAATCTGGACTTAATAAATCTGAAGATATATTTTTTGTTGTTGCATCAGCTGCTCCTGTTGTGGTGGTAATTGTCGATGATAACGAATTAACTGTAACAGTTGCTAAAGATGTGTTTATATTTGAGTTTGTTGTTGTTGCTGTGGCGGTGGTGATGTTGTCATTGTTTGTTGATGCCGCTTCTCGCCTTTGCATGCATTTTTCCAATGCCATTTTTAATGATTTGCGTTTGCGTGATTTAGCCTCTTCTTTATGTGCACTCATAACTACTGCTGCCGCCGCTGTTGCGGCCGCATCCTATTGTGAATGATTATCGGCAGCTACGCAGCTGCGGTTAAGGAAGCTGGCGCAATAGTTGCCTCAGCGCTAAACCAATCTCTTGCTTATGCTCGCGAGCGATGTGTCGTCGTACTGTATTGTTACGGGTAAAAGTTCGCGCACAGAATGGACATGGAACTCGAATTCCTTGATGGCGTTGCCGTATGTGGGCTCTTAAATTTGTTTCGTAGCCATACGATCGATCGCAATACAAGCACTTGAGTTTTTTACCTTCAAATATGCGACGATTCAAAAATAATTTATAAAAAAAAAATTAATCAACAAATTGTTATCGAATAGCTTTTTTATACATATGTATGCACATATGTATAAAGATTTGATATTATTTTCTTGCAATTAAAATACAACTACATATCAGAATAAGAAAACAAACACGGAAAATGATGCCATTCAAAACTCATCGTGAAACAATTCTCGTTACGTAATTAGTTTTAAGGCAACTGAAGCTAATAATAGGAAAAACAAATTAAATGCGCATGTTTCCTATTTATCAACCATAGATGTGAATGTTGCAATAATTTTAATGCTGTAATTTTACTGATTCATATAAAAATAATTTTGTCGCATTCTTGTTATTAATTTAAATTAATCTTTAATTTATTGAAACTTTTTCCTGCCATCACTTTACAATCAATAGAATTTTTTGTATTTAATTTAATTTTTTTATTCAGACTCAAATATATTTCTATACATTTTTACTGCTGGAATTGCTATTAGATTTTAAACACAGAAAAACAGCATTAGCTGGCGTGCATCTAGCCGTTTCATATCCGCCACGATAATTATCAACATCCGTATACATTTTGCAATAAACTTAAAATAATATGTTTATCAAAAAATTCTTAAATACAAAATATGTTTCTATATTATCGATTGCCATTGCTTTATTTCAATCAATAAATATTGCAACACTCCCATCTATGAATTTATACACATGTGTGTATGTATGTAAAAATACGTTCAATACTCACCATCTGCTGTATTCACCATACCACTGTTTTGTTATTTAATTTTGTGGCATTCCAAACGTTTTATCGGCGGGAGCTATTGAAACCGCTAAGCTTGCCGGGTAAAGTGCCATCAGCATTTTTTAAGACTCTCCAACAAAGCGGTAGGTGTGGTGGGCGAGGTATTTGAGGTGGTGTGGTGGTTGAGGTGAGTAATTTGAATTTTCCAATTTTACTCGTAAAATCTTCAGCGCAGTTCTTAAATGTAAACAAGTTAATTTTTATACATTTCTATTCGAATTCTCTATTAAAAAACATACTTCTCTTGACTCATCCAAATCGTCATGGTCATCATCGTTCATAGCCTCTTTTGTACTGCCATTATTGCGCTCCCTTTTCTATCCATACTGCTGGGCATATTGCCATTGCCACCGGTAGTGGTTGGACTGTGATTATCAAAACAGCTAAAATGTTGATTTAAATATAATACTCTAATTTTATTTTGTTTCAATCAAAACTTACCTCGATGCTCTCTCAGAGTGCATTGTATCTGCTTCGGTAGGAGCCGTCGATGAAACACTCGATGATGGCCTGTGGTAGGGAGGTTTGCTGATGGGACTTGGGCATTCTGAAGAATTTTAGAACCATCTCTTAAAACACTACCACGAACTTCTTGTTCGGCATAGGGACTACGGAGGGCACGCTTGCGCAATGGTTCATAGGACATGGGACTGATGATACATGGGCAGCATATGAAGGCATAGCTCCCGTTGAGCTACTCGGATGCATAAGGGAATCGCATTCTTGTTTTAAGCTATTGGTAGAACCACCGAGATGGAGAGCGGCGCCAGCACCACTAACTAGACCAGCAGCAGAACCACCACTTATATTATTGTTATTACCCAAGCCCACTGTCCCAGATAGACCTGTGATAATGCCTCCTGAGCTGGGACAACGATCTGGCAGCCCCAAAGCCCCACCTCCTCCACCACCTGTTGCACTTATGTTGCCAGCCAGGGCTGTTTTAAAGCCGCCAGCATTCAGGCCAGTGCCACTGTACCACTGCCAGCACTTACGCTATTTCGTGTGCTGCGACGGCATGGAGAATCTGGGCCGCTGATCAATGTGTTGTTGAGCCTGTTGAGCTGCTAAACGACCTGTTTCGGTTGACAATCCTTTTACCTTTTTAATAAAAAGAAACATTTTTTATATTCATTCCCACAAGAAATTCAATTTTATTTACCTGTAAATTTTCGGCAGATTTAAGGAAACTATTAAGAGCCTCTTGAGATACATGCACTTCACCTTTGTACATAAACTCCAACAAAGCAATATTATCGGAAGATGTAGCCTCTAGAATTACCACATTGACCATTTGTGGGTGTGGTCTCGAAAGATCAGCAAACTTTTTCGAACATGCTGCCAAAATTAACTTGTGTGCTTTAAAAACTGTACCTATAATAAAAGAACCAAAAAATGTTCAGATTTTTAGTTTGAATTGATTCAGCATTCTCTAAAGAAAATATTTTCTGAGAAAATATTTCTTTTAGCAAAAAATATTTAAAAGCAGCAGAGGAACTTGTTTTATAATCAATAATCCACGATGGAACTCACTTGTTATAGTTTATTACCTTCGTTATTGGAATACTTTATAAGAAAATTAAAATATATCAGATCAAGGTGTAGTTTATATACAAGTAAAAATGAGTTACAATATAATTATTTAGATCCAGATTCGCCGTAAACAATAACGTAATTTGTTGTTGCAAAAATTTCCTCAACGTCAATATTTAAATTCACTTAAATGGCCTTGTGTTTGCATTTACAATTATGTTAAAAAACAAACAAAAATTAAGAAAGCAATATTCTTAATTTACAAATTATGTATAAAATTGCCTTCACATTTTAAAATACAAATAATAAAAGTTTCTTTATTTTCAACAAAAATATTTACATTAAAAATGGCGCGAAAATTTTTGTAAATAAAGCAATGAGTTTTGACAGTCAGAATATTAAATAAGTTGTAAGAAGAAGACATTCATCTGATCTGATAAGACCACCTTGTATGAATTCCTTTGGTACTTATCTAGCAACATTTTTTCATGAATTTTCGCCCATATTTTTATGGATGCATTTTGACAACATTCCATGCAATGCTAACTCTAATACCGCCCTAATTGCAATAAGCCAACCAAAATCAGTACAATACGCCGATAGGTGGGATCCCGGCTTTCAAATATGTAATCCTTATGTGAACAATTTGTTGACCCTAATGATGTTACTGTTTCAACAACTACACACACTAAACTACATTTAACTTAAGAAGAATTTTCTTTGGTATTTAAAGACCAAAACAAATTACATCCCATGGGTGTATATGTTTATACAAATGTATATGCATACATATATATATGTACATATATGTACATTTATTATTATTTTTAATGGTTTGTTTGCATTTAATACACTTATATATTTTATTTGTTTTTGCTTTCTATTTTCATTTCGTATTTTTCATTTTAGTTTTGACTACAAATTAGGCAAAGAGAACATACTTGTAATATATTTGTGTATTATGTATATAAAAAGAAATAAATAACAATAAAGATAAATTATATATACAAAACAACACACATTCTTACATAAAGATGTAGGTGTGCATACCACTCCGCATGTACATACATACATACATACTTATGTATGTACCTATGTATAAGAATACCTTTTGGAAAATATTTATTATATAAAATGATTTTTATGGGTTCAAGGTCTTTTCTTTTTACAAAAATAACTTTCAACTTCCATTTATTTTCCTTTGTTGATTTATTTTGTTTTGTCTTTTACATAAGTACATAATTGTATCTTTGAATGCCAACAAAAGTATTTGATGCGCGTTCATCGAAAACAAGACAAATAGTGTTACAGGGTTTTCTTAACCTGATACTTATTTACAATTTATCATCACTAAAAACCAAAATGAATATTTTCTAATTCTCAAAAATTCCCATATGTGCTAATTAAAACAATTTGAACTGATTTTTAAGCTAATTTCAATTGTAGTTAAAGTTGTGTACATATGTACATGTATTTAGTCTATGTATATATTTATGTATTTACGCATATATGTTACTCTAGAAACTTTAAAAGCACAAACAAGTGTAAAAAAATATGTCAGAGCTTATCACTTTAAAAACTTCAAAATCTGATTCTGTAGTTAATTATTTTTGTTGTGTGTGTTAATTGTATTACATGGGGTCTCCACGTGCAATGAACTTTAATTATATTCCCAACAGTCAAACTCATTTACAAATACATAGTTCACACTTTTTTTAAGAATAGTGTTCAAAATCCACTGTTTTTTTTTTTTTTTGATAAAATTGTTGGCCTAATAATAAAACAAATCTTCTGTTTGAGGAAACTTCACCAAAACTAAGAACACTAATCATAATCCCGCGGAGGTAGATTACCAGACAGTGGTAACGCACTGACGTTCTGCTTTCGGGGTATAGAGGCTTAGGAAGGTCTCGGTTGGCTTTCTCTCTAAAGAAAGCCTACGCGCTTTCCGTGGGATTACTCTTTGAAACCTACCAGGCTAAATCGGTATTAAGGGATTTAGTTGCCAAGGTAATTCCTGGGAAAATCCTGCCAACCGTGGTTGAGGTGCCTATTCAGCTACAACATGGTGATATGTGGTGAAGTGATTTTTTAGACCCTGACCGCATATAAGTTTCATACATACGCTTTCAGGGTTAAAAAAGGCTTATTGTTGTCTATCAACAGACTGCTCTGCGGGGTTACGGCAGTCGAATGCTAGACAGTTCAATGACTGATGTTTGCTTCTCAGCTTCGAGCCACTGGTTAGATATCCTGTTTCTTTGGAATGCAAAACGGGAGTTAGATCAAACTCCTTAGCAAAGGGCCTATTCATGACCTAAAACAGTTATGAGCAACAAATTGCCAGGCATGGTGGTGTGGCTTGCTTTACCACATCACGTAGATTTGGTCCATCGCCAGATAAGGCCATAACAGGCAGATGCTGAATTAAATCAAATTCACATCCTGTAGTTAAGATAAAAATGAATGTTATAGTATTGAATGCATTAGAATTATTAGAGAATATTTTGAAAACTCGAAGCAATTATTAAGCACTTGATCTCAAGCTTATGGGCATACTATTCAAATTTATTTTTGGTTTAGAAATGAGTCATTAAAATACCCATACTATTACAACTATGTTGCCAAAAATATAAAAGATAATGCAAAAATAATAATTACAAGTTTCATATAACAAATTCTATTTCGGAGGACAATATAACAATACGGTGCGACGAAAGTACACACACTTCAGATTATTAAAATTGTTTGTATGATATTTTAAAAGTAACCTAATTTGTTTTTTTTGTTATTTTATCCAAGTATTTTTAAGTGCATACATACCTACATATATTAAACACATAAATAAACAAATATTATAAAAAAAATTGCACTTGCAGTCAGTTCACAGCGATAAAATTGTTTAAGCACCATTTGTTTTCTTAACGAAATGTTTAAACAATTTGGGTCTGCCTCAATAGGACTCTAGGAAAAATCGTAAAAAAACAAACAAAACTAACGTATTTTCGGTACCAAAAATTGTTCAAGTTTACCAAAGTCCAATTTCTTGAAATCGGTTTCATATCTCGGCTATAAATGAACCGATGTCCAAAAATTTTGTTTTACTTTAAATCGGCTGTTGTTTACTATTATATGTCTTTTTTGCACAAAAGCGTTTTGGCTTACTAAATCGCCCGACTTCTTGAGAAATCGGTTTTAGCTATATCCCGGTTATATATGGACCGATGACCGAAAAAATTATTTTTGCTTCAAATATCTATTTTTACGACAACATGCCCATTTTTGTGTAGGAAAGTGTTCAGGTTTACCAAAAAGTTCAATTTCTTGAGATATCGGTTTTCGCTATATCTCGGCTATATATGGACCGATGTCCAAAAATTTTTTTACTTAGAAGCAGCGGTAGTTCACTACGATATGTGTTCTTAGCACAGAAAATCGTTTTAGTTCATGAAACCCCGATTCTTTCAGAAATCGGTTTCGCTATATCTCGGCTATATGAGGACCGATGTCGAAAAAATTTTTTCATCACTAATGACTAAGTCAAATCCGAATATTTACTTTAAATCAAAAAAAAATTTCAAAATTTCCATACAAAATGCAAATTTTTCCGAGGTACCTCAGGGTTTTCCGATATATCTCAGCTATTCGTGAACCGATTTTGCTGAATTTAAATAGCGATTCCTCGTGGACAATATGCAACATATTAGTGAAAGAACGAAGTTTCTAAGTCAAATAGTTTTCTCAGAAACTTGATTTCAACAACTCCAGACGGACAGACGGACATCGCTCAAATAACTTTTCTATTAACGCTGATCAAGAATATATATACTTTTATAGGGTCGGAATTGAAAAATTACAAACGGAATCACAAACTATATGTATGTGAAGGGTATATATATATATATATATATATATATATATATATATATATATATATATATATATTTTAAGATCAATAAAATTATATTGAATTGAGTTAAAAAGCGCATGGAGTAAAATCGTTTATGAAAAACCAAAATCTTGTTATCGATGTTTTTGCTTGGTTTTGGGTTCCCGTACTCAAAAGTAAAAGGGAACTCTATTACTTGACTATACCGTACGTCGGTCCGTCACATGCTCCACTCTGCGAAATGGTAAAAGCTAGGATTTTATTGCACCGTGCCGCAATAACAATAAATACTAGAAATAACAACATCATAAAATCAAAGGTGCTACCATACAACAGGTGCCCCATTTTCAGAAAAATTAGCTGTAACTTTTGGATGTTGTTGCATCATGCCGCTACAAAACAAGAACAAAACGTAAAAAGTAAAGGGTATCTCCATACAACGAGTTCATAAGAACTATATACTGGGTAATTGCACTGATGAAACCATTGTATGCTTTAAAGGCTTTTCTTTTGAATCAAATTACAGAGTAATCTAATCCACTTGGCCTTTAGCAGCTAAATAATGACCAATATGGAATACTTTGTATAATTGTAAAAAAAATTTTCATACAACACAAAAAAAAATTTTTTTGCTAAAAAGACATAAGTTTGGAATGCAAAAGTACTTATTACTTAAATATATAAAAGGCTAAAAGGCGCCTCGAAAGGTCTCCGATACCAAATTTACCGCTGGATTTTCAAACATGTATTAAGTATGAATGCACGATTGTTTAATAAACACACCAAATAAATAAAAAAAAAAGAAAAACATTGTTGTAACTAATGACCGCTAGCATTAAGCAAAAACATCGAAATTTAGTCCACACTTTGTGTAGCTGCAAAAATACTTATGCTCTCAATCTATTTGTTGCTGTCATCATATATTTATCAGGTGCAAGGGGTGTGCAATACACGCGCTGGTCAACAATATCTAATTCAAGACCATTTTATGGCCCTTTCTTAAAGACTATCAGCACAAAGAATAATCAGTTATTAAAAATATAAATCTTTTACTTGGAAACCAAATAAAAGAAAGCAGAAATGAATAATACAAATATCTGTTTTCATTTTTGTATGTACAGAACCTGCATACTTTTTTCTTATTAGATGGATTGATTGTTTATATAATTAGTATTGAAATTTATTTATAAATATATCGCTGCGACAACCTTGTTGTGGTGTGAGCTGAAATGCACTTTTTCTTAAGACAAACATTGGCCTTTTACCCCGTCTAGACTGGCAATAAATTCATTAACATTAACATCAAAATTATGTTATCTCTCATGAGACAGCCCTTTTCGAGCGTTGACAATAGTACGGCAATAATTCCCAACACTTTTCTGTGGCAATTATTGGCGACATAAAACAATCAAATATGTTTGTCAATTTGTGTTTGACATTTATAATTAAAATATGCAGAATTAAAAAACTAAAAACTATACTTAAAATTAAGTAAAAACTTTTTTATGCACAAACACAAATGACAACAAAATATATAAAATTTTGCTGTGAAGGTATGACGTTTTTTAAATTTTGAGTTAACATAAATACGTTTTCCCATACCATTAATATAAGCAAAGAAATAAGCAACATTGTTCCGTTATTCTGCCGACGTCATTGCCTTATTGTTAAGATATTTATTGCCAGTCTAGACGGGGGGTTAGGAACCATAGTTCAACTGAAGAAGGCGGTGGGCATACAAGCCCGCGTGCTAAAATTTATCCACCCTAAAGCAGAGGTATTACGTGGCTTGTGCCTATCTGTTCTCTTGGCAGTCGGGGGTATGAGACTAACTATATTCAAATGGGGCTTTGCGTACTTTATTCAGAGCAAAGTGATGATCGAAATTAGCGATCGGAGACAAGAGGCATATCATTAACATATCTTCAACATAGGCTATAGGTGAGCCCATAACGGGAAATGTGGCATCAGATCGCATACCGGAGTCTAGATTACAGGACAATAGTGAAATATTGATTCCCGACATGCATTCCTAGTTGACCGGCCCTTCGTACCAGATCCCCATGGGACTTCATTGTAACACGGACTGAGCAAGGATGAGAGGGAAAGCAGGTCTTCGTGCGTGTATGGAAAACACCACATAACCGTTGTTCCGGCGACGGCGGAATGCATTAGGGGGCTCAGTGTAATATGGTATAAGAATGATATGTGCGAGGCCTCTCGATTCAGTTAAATTCGTGCTAAAAACTTGGCCACATAGAGCTCACTCGATTTTTCTGGAATAACGGAACATTGGAATCGGTGCAGAATTTTTACGGGGATCCAGACGAGACAAGACACCTTAGCAGACATAATTCAATTACGATGCATACGCTAAAGTAGAGAGTTCCTGAACTTAATGAGTGAATTTTACGGTTTAAACAAGGAGTGTACAACAAGCCTCAATAAAAAAGACTGTAAATTTTAATTTCAATGCAACTGATGGTTTACAACTGACATTTTTTATGTATGCAATATACAGATTTCAACAAAGTTCAATTTCAATTAAAATAGAAAATCAATTTTAGATTTACAAAATCGAAAACAAAAAATATTTTTCGGTGTGAAACATATTTATTAAAAAGAAAAATAAATTAAAATTTAATATTTTTATTTTCAAATGATTTGTTTCATTAACGCATTTCCTGCGACTTTTTTAAGGCGATGTTTCATGCAATCAATTCCGTTATGCGACTGACAAATGTTTCGATTTAGGTAAGTAAGGTTTTCTGCCTCTCACTATTTCGAACACACTTTCCGTATAATCAGACAATAAAGGTGCATACTTAAGCGAATTCTCTGACTTCTCTCTGATACAACCGTATCACAAATTTTGTTAAGATGAGTTTTGGTTCTTAGTTATCATTCAGCAACAGTAACATTTAGATACTGCAGATTATAATTAAGTCTTCAAAATATTTCAGCTGCAACTAAGGCAACATAAAATGCACAAGTTGCATACTTTTAGAACGCAAGAAAACAAGACCAATCTAAGATACTTCTTTAAATTTTATTCCTTTTACGATGATAAAGTGATTTAATGCAAAATTTTACCACTTATCGTTTTATAGAGCACCTAAGTTAATTTATTTTGAGTAGAATTAAACTCTATTACGACGAATGACTGATACTATCAAATAACTTTTTTGCTTCTGCAATACATTCACTACGCTAAAAATAAATTATTTATAATGCACATGCCTTCAATTTTATATGTATATTTT
>BGZK01004528.1:0-13021 GCA_005406025.1 Eumeta japonica | reverse complement strand
TCGACCGTATGATACATCGATCCTGTATCGTCGCTTCCTCGTGTTTAGTCATGCGGTTAATATAATAACATAACAAGCTCACGCCTATTTCTTAGAATGGTAGGAAGAGCCCACACGCTCCACTTGGTACGACCCTCACATCAAAAGCTCAACGTGTACGCGTACTCAAATATATTTTTACAATTCATATATTTGCGAGGATCGGCCATGTGATTGAAATAAAATGAAAAACTAGCGATTGCGTACCACTAGACACGCGTTGTTTTAACGACAAAGCGGTGTCACAAAATGGAGCCGGTGCATTCATAGTTTAGGAAGTGCTTTCAACAATCACATAATCCATATGCAAAACTGAAGACTTAAAATAGCATAAGGTCTTTTGAAAAGGGCCTTCTTAAAAATGAAGGCTTTTCACAACAATCTTTGTGATGTGTACATATTTTTATTACGACATGGATGTAAATACTCGGTCTGGTCACGTACTAGAAAAATCAAACAGCTCACATCAATTTTCTAAAGAAATAGACTAACTCTCCACTTGGTGCGATATCTACATGTTGATTTTGTCTTACATTCATCAAATGCTTCACGAAAGCTCGTCAGTTTAGGGCGCGTAATATTTGCTTTTTTTCTAATAATATTCTCTCGTACATAGGTCTACATTACGATTCATACTCCAACTGCAGATGTCAAATTTGTTATCGCAAGAGATAACGATGTATTTAACGACAAATTAACGATTTTCGATTTTTTTCCATTGATTTGTATCTAAAGCCTTGCTTCTTGTAAAATTTTATGATTCTAGGTAAACGGGACGTATTTCGTTGTAGGTTTTGATTTATTTTAGAGTGTCAAAATATGGGACAAAAATAACTGTATTGCGATTAAGTACGTCGAGTTAAGCTTGATTTTTCAACATCAAGGTAACGTAAACTAAACATTTGATATTAGTTTCAACTTTATATGTTCACGTATTCCCGACAAAAATAATCTATCAGACAGACAAACAGATTAAAAAGTAATCCCATAAACGCGCCTTTTAGGTGCAGTATACTAAAATAGTCCATATATAAATGCAATTTATATTTTTATACGGAACGTTCAGCGCACTTACAATGCAATTATAAAGTTAGCGTGGCTGTTATAGAAAATTGCGCAGAAACTTTTCCCGGTGGATGAAGGCATGTTTACAAATTATAGGCAATCTAGTTAAGAACTATTTGTAGGAGAAATGAGAATTTTTGAACTAGGATTGATTGCAATACTAGAAATAAAATATAAAAATTGATAAAAAATAATTGTTAATAATATTTACGATTATATTATATCGATTAAATATATTTTGGTATAGGCCTGTACTTTCCAATATTTTGTGTTTCGAATACCAGCTTGTCTATCATCGGTTGCTTTTGCTCAAATACAAGTAAATATTACAATTTTTAGAGAATTGTGTATTTTAAGACCTGAATCACATCTTTAAAGCTATCTCATCTTTAAGACATCTATTTATAAATTCATCCGTTAAAAGAGCGAAATAAGGAAAATATGTTTACTCCTGGATGATTTAAATAATGTAATGTTCCTGATATCAAGTTGATTATGTATCCGATTTCTTAACAGAAAACACATTTAATTCTATAAATTCTAATAAATTCTAATAGAAAAAATTATCATTAAAGAATGCTTTCGCTAGCATTGTTCACTTCAGATTTGCATGAAGATGTCCAGTTGCATGCTAATGTCAAATACATTATCACAGACGTCGTCACGCAAAAACTCTCACGGTCATGTACGCGATACGGCTCACGCTGAGTTTTCGAATATCGGAATTCGTTAATACTTCTGGCATCGCGAGCCGGAAAATCGGACACGCCGAAATCAGTTTAGAAAACTGGAGGGACGCGACGTAAGTTGATACCCTTAAGAATAAACGTAGGAGTTTTGGCTGAGAGCATATTAGTCATCGCGTTTATAACTTAATAACATAAAGACTAAACTCCATGAGCTATTGAAAAGCAAGTTTTTACGTTTGTCCGTTATATGATAAAAGTGTCGCTACTCGTCTATCACAAATCCACTACTTCATATACATAAAATAAGTGTAATCATTCCGAGGGTAGCCTCTTTGTTATAAGTTAATTCATTTCATTAATTCATTTAAAGCTAATATTGCCAATGTATCAACAGGTGGGATATTCACAGCAATACAATATTCTCGAAAACAATAATATGCCTAGATTATTGCTTTGTAGCATATCAAATTGCTTCTAAGGGCGGTATTAGGTTACCTTTAAGGAAAGAATATGTTACCGGTCAAGCCGTAATAGAATTAGTATCAATACTAGACTAGTATATATAGGATAGGCAAGAAAGGAAACGTTCTGTAGAAATCTGTACTCTATCCCTGACAACAAAAGGGAAATTCGCATGGTGCCTCGGTTTTAATCTCTATTACCATGCGCGTGCATGCGGGCTCATCGTACGTAACAACCTTTGCTAACTTTGATAGTTTTCTACTGCAACGGTCCACATACGAGATTACAAAGCACGAGGAGAATTTGCAACGTATTTCGTGTTAAGAGTAGATGGTGCGTTATCGCAAACAGTCCATTGTTTGTATTACAATATCCGTAAGGATATTCCCTTATGAATTCTTTTGGTGTCATCATCAGATCCCCGCAATTTATATTCTATTTTTTACTATATATTATGTAGTTTTTAAATAGAATATATAAACCACAGTAACAGTATGCAATAAAATATGCAAATTTGAGATATATTTTGAAATGTATATATATATATATATATGACGATGTCTTTAGGCTATATATAGCCTAAAGACATCGTCACTAGGCTCAAACATTCCACGGGCCGTACTATGTCCAACAACGTGGGTCCGCATTGTTTCCATCAATGACTGCGGTTTCATGTCCGGCTTTGTATATTATCAAAAGAGGGCGACAGGAGTTTTACAAACGTGCAGTCTTCTTCTTCGGGAAGGTATAGATGATTCCAAATCTTATTTAGCGAATTAGACAGACAAGCCACGAAGTCTGTGATGTGTGTACGAGTAAAACATTATGTACAGTATGCAAACGAACAGCAACGCGTTACTTGTCTCCGTAATAATCCTATTTAATATTCTATAATTACTTTTCAAAAAGGTAGTCTGGTTCATAAAACAAATAATTTAAAAAAGATTGTGTGGTTTTATTAAACCACGGTAAAAGTGAAACTTTTTTTCATATCGTAGACATTAAATGGTACTATACATATTGTTACTATTACACTATACTTAACACAATACTCCCTTATTTTCAACTTAGTATAGGTAACTCCGCTCATTCACACAGTGGAAGGGAGCGCCTTTCATTTAACCCCTACTATGCGGCCGACCCTCACGCGACATGCAAACGCAGACGAAAAAGTTTGAGACGATGTAATAAAATTTTCACTTTAATAAGAACAATAGATACCCTATGTCATCTGATTATGTGCGCGCTTACGCGCCGGTGTAATATGCACGCTGAACATACTCTAACATAATATCCAAATACTCACTGGCATTAAATATATACCATGATTCTCGTTGCAAAATGCGCGTGCTCTTTCGCGTCACGTTGATGTCACTGCCACTGCGCTATTGCCACTGCATTTAATTTCGAGAATAAGGCGAAATATCCCCGCCCCCCCAGCTTGACAGGAGTAAGTCTGTCAAATTTATCCAGGTGAGTTTCTAATGCGGTTATTAAACGTACATTGAGAGTAGGATGAATGTTATATTTATACGCGGTACATTACTACAAATAAACACGATTAATTATATAACATATGTAAAATTAAAATGAAACCTTAACATTTAATAACCAGAGATAATTTAAATGGACTGTATAAAGTAATATTGATTTGGCAAGGCACAATTTAACTACAGGTCTACGATAAACCACCGAAGCGGCGCGGACGTCGACAACTCTTACGACTCCGTCTTTACCGGGATGGACGTCGTCTACAACGCCTAGCGGCCAATCCAGAGGTGCACTATTGTCAGTAATCGGTTTGCCCGTTTTAAGCCATTTTTGCCGATTTTGAAGAGTATGTAGATACTAGACCTTCCATTGCCCTTAAAGTATTGTATTACATGATCAATTATGTGTTTTCTTTGAAGGAGATTAACATTCTCATTTGAAATATCACGAGCGCGCAACGTTTTAAAGGTGTTAATGTCAGAAAATGAGATGGTGTAAGTGGAAGAAGTTCTGAGGGTTCAGAACTTAAAACGGAAAGCAGCCGTGAGTTTAGTATCGCTTCGATTTGCACTAACAACGTTTACTTTACTCAAAAGTAAGCAATTGGTGTTCGACTACTTTAGACAGATGCGTTTTAATATATCGTACATTGCTTTCCCAGGCATCACCAAAATGTAGTGCAGAGGGCGGGTTTAGTTTCCATTCAATTTGGTTATCGCGCAATTCGTTTGAAAGTGTATCTAGATACTGTTCAGATTCGAGAACATTATATATGTTATTTAAATGGAACTTTGCATCTACAAAATTAGTACCAGTCTGAATATATCGTACCTACTGGGCCTCGACGGGAAAGAAAGTGTTTAAAAACGTGTCAGTACTCAAATCCGAAGTTAGCTCGTTATGCACCGCTTTCGTCACCAAACATACGAAGAGACATACGTAAGCTCGATTTTGTGTACGCCGCGGCGTACGGAATGATATAAAAGCGGTACCGCATAGTCTGTTCCTGTGTGACAAAGGCTTTAGCCTCTCTCACTCTATACGAAGGCAGATCGGCCATCAGCGGAAACTCAGGTTTCGGATTAGTTCTAAAACAGATATTACACTTTCGTACACGTTGACGTATTATATTATGGCCGGAAAGGATCCAGTATTTTGTCGAATCAAAGACAATAGTAATTGCGGTCCCATATGTAAATATTTACGATGATAATAGTCTATAACAAGATTAACAATGTGATAGCGGCGCGGTAGTAAAATAGGATGTTGACTATCAAACGGCACGTCAGCGTTTGCCAGCCGACCTCCTACTCTTAGTACAACATTATGAAGAAAAATTTAACCTTTGAAGAGCTGGAGATACAATTTTCCTGGTCCGAATCCGCAAACGATATGGCCTGGGGAGCCTTAATAGCTGCTGACTCCGCGATTTCAAAATGCAGAATATTAAATTTATGCGGTAATATTTTGCAAATCTATGTACTAAAATAATTATCTTAAGCAATTTATACCAAAAGAAAGGCGTAACGCGAGAAGTAAAAATGTAGAAGTACGGGAATTTCTGTGGTTGTAGTGAGTATTTATGTTTTATTTCTGGCCGTTCAGAAACACTAGTAGAATCAAATCGCATGACAGGCCATTCATTGATATGTTTATGGGCGAAATGAGGGCCATTAAACCAAAGCGTGTGGTTTAATAATTTCTTAGGCATCAACCTACGGGATAAACATTCCGAGGTTCAATTTACCATTTATGTGATAGAAATTATTTGGTAAAATGTTTTCATGTATTTTGTGATTCTATTGGCAACAAATGTCTGCCAGCGCGAGGGTGAAGAATGAATCCATGCGAGCGCCACCGTGCTATCCGAAAACGCAAACACGTTATCTATTTTATGGCGTTCAGAATAAGTATCGATGACCGTGCGCATTAGATTAAAATTAAAACTGCACATATTTCTAACCGTGCTAATGTTACGATTCGTAACGGTGCGACTTTCGATTTAGCACATAATAAGCTCGTCTGATGTTTGTTATTTTCAGGGTTATACACATGAATATAAACCACGCCACCGTAAGCCTTTTCCTGAAGCATCCGCGAATCCTAAGATTGAAATTGAGCAAATAGCGGTAACCCCAACGTGACAAGATAGTTGTACGTTTTCAAATAGTTCACTTTGAAATTGATTCCAAAGACTTATTATATTTGGGGAAATCTCGTCCCAAGCGATTTTACGTTCCCAACGACTTAATAATTAATTTGGCCAAAAGAGTAACTGGAGCAACGAAACCCATTAAATCCCAAAAACGTAGTGGACAAATATTGCGCTTCGTACATTCCTGAGTGTCTGATTCAACTCTAAAGCTCAACATATCCGCTGCTGGATGCCAATTTACACCTAAAATTTGGAAGTTGTCGTTAGAATCGAATTCAAAAACTTCTAAAACGCGATGATAATGCGGTATATTTTTAAAACTCAAGGAGAGTTACTTGAAAACTTAACTAATTCAAAACCTCCAGCTTTTAAATAATTAAATCAGCTGGTTCAAAACCTCGATGGCTTCACCTTGTCTCTATCTGGCTGGCTCTATCGGTCACGTTCATCAATAATTAATTGACGAAAAGTGCGGTTTACTATGTAAGGAGCTAGACCGTAATCCGAAAAGTAAAGCGCGTCATTTCAAATAACTGAAGCGAATCATTCGTATTATAGGGATATAAGTCGTCTGCCAGCGATGACGATTTACATTCGTTAATATTTGAAGATACATCTGTCGTATATCGGCACTGATAGCAACAGAAAATAGTCTAAAATTCAAAATGATTTCCAACAGACTGTTCTGTAATTTTCTCCCGTATACAATAAATCATTCAGCTTGACCAGAAGTTGTATTCATACTGGCATCGTAGAACGACACGTAATTTCGTTGTGGCATTTATCGGAACGTACCACGCGTGATGCGGAATAACGTATTGCTTTTAAAATTTAAATTAGAAGCGTCGATTAGGAATAAATCTGAGCCAAAATAAGATCTATATTTGTAGGTTTATAATACCAAAGTCTGCTAGCGGTAAATCATTTAAATAATCTAATCGCATATGATCTATATTAGCGGTAGGTAATTCGTTAGTGATGCGATTCACCACGTGGTGGCTGTATTGTGAACCGGACCGAGTCCTCGTAACGCGAGAATCGTTATCAAGTGACGCATTCAATAGAACTCGTGACGTCACCGACGCCCGTTAATACGGTATCTAGCGGAGGATATAATGGTGAATTTAAAATTCTACAACATTCAATAGTAATTAAATTTCGTTGTGATGCACTATGTACCAATACGTAATGTGTGAATATTACCTAAACTGTCGAGAGTAGTACATTGCGCGGTACCTAACAAGATCGACGTAACGACGGCTCGTTCACGCAGAGATGGATCAGCAATAGCGAGTGGCTTTACGGATTAACCGTACACAGTGATATAGGTGTCAGCGAATACTCACTTTATTTTCGGTATGAATAGAAGCGGGGATATCATAGGTGCAAGTGAGATAGTATCATTCCCTTTCTTTCATCAACAAAATGCAATAACGAGTGATGATTTCGAGAACAATACCGACATTTACTATTGGATTTGCATTTGCTAGAATATGTTTATCAATCAAGCAATTCACGCATAGTTTTATGTTTTACGAAACATTAACGCTCGTACTGAGACAATGCTATGAATTTAGGACATTGATACGAATGAAAATGATCATTCCTTCCACAAGATAAACAAATAATAGTTTCTTGCACATTCACAAATGTTTTAATGCCTATTAGCACGCGGCGTAGCGGCTCGAGCTGTAGTAGGTAGATTAATAAAACGCGTGGCGCGGCGCGGGCCGTGTGTTTGAATTAACGTTAGATGCACGTTGTAATATTCGAGATTGCTGCGAATAAATTTAAAAATGTGGACGAAGTTGGAGGTTCCGAACCATCCCAAAGCGACATTTCAAACAATTTCAATGTTTGCACTCCAATTTTCTTAGATCCTATGTGAATAAATATAAATTCTTCCAAATTGTTAATATTTATTTATTTTATGGACGAAATAATTGATGAAATTTTATCAATAAAGTTTTCTAAATTAGAGGTTTGAGTCATTAACTTAGGGTAGATTTAATAGTTTTCCAAATAAGAAGAGGTTAAAAAACGCTTATCGTTGTATTTATTAATTGGTATTCCATAAAACAATTTAATTTTCTGCGATCGGCATAAAACCCTGACAAATTGTTTGCGCTTTACCTATTAATTTTGCAACTAAATACTGAACCCTTTCACCGTCATTTAAATCGTTATTTTAGTAAATAATAGATCAAACGTTTCGTAAAAATGGGCCAATTTCTGATTCACCGTCAAACGATTTCAACTCTAAAGACGGTAATTTCTAGGTTTGTCGGGAATATTAAATTTTTGTAAGTTTTATTCCGATAATATCTCCTTTTATATATGTTGTACAATACAATTCTTCAAACGCTAGGAAGTTGTCGTAGGTAGGTTCTGCTGCGTCGGAATTGAAACCAGTAATTCGTTACGCTCGTCTATAGTTGACACAAAATTACTATGTAGCGAATCTAGTGTCGATGCGTTAGTCATAAAAATATCCGAATTAGACAAATTTTGTTCAATGTTTTTATCATGTCGTATACAGTCTCAAACGATTAGAATACACATTTAATTTATTTTGTAATTTTTACATTGCTATTGAAAATGCGTGTCTATCGTTCTAACATTTTAAATAAATTGCGATATTCAATTGATTGAGTCAAGGATTAAAATTATGCGACAATATTATAGCAAAGGTAATCAAGGTAAACCTATCCGGCTCGAAGGACCAAAAATGTATGCGCTGGTTGCAGATCGGAGTTGTCCTATTTCCCTATCCTCGACACTTCACACAGTGGAAAATCAAAGGGATGGAACAGAGAGGAACTCACCCTTCTGTGTGATGTTGTCTTCTCTCTGGGCGACCACCGTAGTTTGATCATGACTGCGCGTCTGTGCTGGTTTATACAGAACACGTCGAATAAACTTGCGGCTCACAATAATTATAACACTTAATATCATGAGCGAGCTGCGGTTGCGTTCGCGTTCGATAGAAACAAGCGAGGTAGGAACAAATTGGATTGTGGGTCTAAGGGAGCGGGCTATTGCCACTGCTTTTAATTTCGTAAACAGGTCATGTGTAATATTATTATTATAATCAGACGATACTATGACGATCAAAATGGCAAAGTGCTGTTCATTTACATGCTGTATTTATAGTTTTAGTTAATTTTGTATTTATTTCTAGTGACAATTATTTTTTACAAACCGATGGTAAATGATATATATATTAATACAATAGCTTGAGTTTGCATCCTTTTAAAAGAATCCACACAGTTATTACATAAGAATTTGATAATATTTTATAGGCAGTTAGTTACTTACAATTTTATTACAATTAGTTACAATCAGTAATTAAAAAAATATTTACTAATTTTGTTTTAGCAAAACAATTTATCAAAAAATTGTATGCATGAACTATGATAACTGGCCACGGAAAAATTTCAAAATACTTTTTCGAGGCGAAGAATCAACTCAACATGATACATGTGCCACTATACTTCTAAAAAAGTTCCAAATTTACCTCAAATTTTCAAATGCAGTAGAACCAAAGACAAAGGAAAAGATCATTGACAAGTTACAAAAAATAATATACATATTTAATGCGATTATTACTCTGTCTGTAAATCACGATTTATAGACAGAGACTATAAGTACATGGTACACGTCATCTACCTTACTTTGTTTCAAATGTAATAAAAATTGATTCAATGACATTGCTACGTGAAGTACCACTTACGTTACGCGTTATACAAAATGTGACGATTTTTAGAACTGTTTTCTAAATTATAAGCAACACATTTCAGTTTCATATTCTCCTTTAAAGGTTTAATAGCCAAACTAGACATGTTTAAATTTAATTTCACTATCTCCGTCCGTTTATGTAAGCCTGAAAGTCGTTTTAATCGAGGATTAGTAATTATGGATATTTAGGTATCGACCGAGTTACAAAATAGAAACATTTCAATGTTTTTGGAGGTCAATTTTATTTGTTCACGCCTTATCGTCTTGGCGGTATGCATGTACATTTTTCCGATGTAGGATTATTTACTGTATGAAAGATTTGAAATATGATAATAATCAACACAAATCGCCAATCAAAGTTTCAAAGCGGTCGTTTTCATTAGTAACGGGATCTAATTCCCTACTAGCTAAGTTGTATATGGGATATCTGAAAATTATGAACGTCAAATTACACACGAAAACAGCTTTTATATACCACTAGTTATGGACAGCACGGCTTTAGCGCACGCAAATGGGTTGAACACAATCCAAAGATGTGGAGTTAAAGAACCTAATCTTTAACTATAAAAACTATCGATAGGTGTCATCGATGCCTTGTGCTCACCCTACGTTAGTGCCGTATCTATAAATGTGTATCTATAGCATATATGCTTACGGACAGCACAAGGGACCGCGCCGCTACCAGCATTATAAAGGCATAAAGGCATGCTTTCATGTATATTCTAAGTTATGAATAATATTCGTAACAATTCGAATTTAATTACAGATGAGTAGGCTTTACTGGATTACAATTTTGTCGATGATTTTGTAACATGTAGTTGGTATTGTAAATATTTCGCAAAACATCAATGAAATGACATACGCTGATTAGTTATGTATGTAGAAGATAAAAGAGAAAATGAAGGTCTTGTTTTCAGGGATGTATTATATAGAGGTATACGGTTATGGATATATGTATGCGTGTATGATTAGGGATGTATTATATATATATATATATATATACATAGGATAATATACAGTTGCACAGTTTACAAAGAGCTACAGTACGCGTGTCCGACAAACACTTGGCTAGTTTTCATTAGGTGATTTCCTGTAATGTTGAAATGCACTTTGGAAACACATTTGGAAGAAATAACACATATATATTACATTACAGTGATAATTTTCGTAGCGTCGCCCGGCACATCGCAATAAGCGTGAAATCACACGTAATCTGGATATCTGATCTCAATCCGATCCAATACGCCCACGGCGTTAGAGGCAATAAACAATTCTGTTTATCATCAACGTCGCCGACGCCTTCCCTCACGATTTTTGGGAAAAACCTTTTTTGCGTTGATCGAAATTTTTCGCTACCTGGTGCTTATTTCTCTCGAATTCAGTAATCTCCCTGCCTTTTTCTCATTTACATCGCACAGTCGTTTCCAGTATAACCGAATAACGCACATCTAATACGCGCTGTGTCATTTTATAATATTATTAGAATATATTACGTATGTTAGGTGATAGCACCCAAAATTTAAGTACAATACAAATGCGTAAGAGAATCAGGTGATATAACAGAGTTATATTATTAAAATTGAATTTTTGAATCATTTTCTTGACATGCTGTAGAAGCTATTTACTCTGGCAAAATGAATACGTGATAAATAAGGACATCAATATTTTTGAGAGTTCTTACAGTTATTAGTTAAAGTTTTACGAATATTTTAATTAGAAATAACGTCTCACGTTCTTCTAATTTTTGCCTGAAATTTTGAAAATTTGGGGACAAGTTGTTTAAAAGCTAAAACTTTATCGAAGAAATAAAATTGGATAGTATCAAAACTCATTGTTGAAGTATAAAGCAGCTATACTATTTAACGTCACTCCGCCAATTAAATTGTTTTTCAAGTTTACTTTTCCTTTGTATGAGATGTAATATCAAAATTATTTTGAAAATTTCAATTCATTTTATGTCACTAAGTCATATTTGTGTTTGAGATGCATCTAGATAAGCTTAGATATTAAACTGGTTTTAATTCAGACTTCTTTGGTCCAGATGGCCGATAGATGGATGCAGGGGTCAAATCTTTGATAGATTATAAAGGTCCCAATTGGAAACGATAAAAAATGAAATAAACTCGCTCAGTTATGTCCGACCGTAAAATACCGTAGAACAGTTATATAATGAATTATTAGTAAATTAGATTGTAGACGATCTTAATTCGCTCGAGTCAATTCCGCCGAAAATATTTTACTTTATTTCGATAACAACAAACCGGATTATTAAAACTCCATCATACTCTTCTAACCTGGAAAGGGAAAAATATTTAATGGACGACGGCAAAAGGTATGCCAGTATCGGATTTCCATTATTCTTCTTAGAATTGATCTTTAAATTGACCTCGAGGTAAGGGTAGGGTGGAATGGATCGCTTCATCATAATGAGGTCTAATTTTCGATTTCGCTATAGAAATGGACCGCAATTACAAGACTTTCTTTGTTACGCTGCATTCATTTTTATGGGGCTCGAAGGTCTATACATGAGAATACGTACGTATTTTATTTCTTCATCTTATATACAGACCTTTTAAATTTACTTGACTATATCAACCTAGAATATGAACCCCTTAATGATTTATATTTAAACTAGAATTTTGCTCCCAGCACGGATACCAATTTTATAATATTTCATCGACATTTTCATTTGGCACTAGCAAAAAAAATGTACGGCGCTTAATTAAACTAGATGAATTCGAAACAACAGAGATGTTATAACTTATTTCAATAATATTTTTGTAGTAATATACTGGCTGATCATCTTATCTTTATTTTGAATAAAAGATATGAATGTCAATAATATTTTTACATATTTTTGTAAATTATTTATTGTCCATTTATTGCCAATTCATAGAAACAGCATAAACTGCTTTCATTTTTAATCTTAATTTCAATCTTAACGCAAATATCTACACCAACACCGAGGCGCGCTCTTAAATCATATAGGAATTTCATCCCCATCCTTGGTACCGATTTTCGTTTCAATCCAGACTCAGAACTAAATCATTTAAAACTTAGAATCACATTATACGATTGAATATAGACCACATACGTACAATCAAAAACTAAACGGTTTTCTCACATTTATCTAAAAAGTTCATTCAAATCGAGTTTACAGTTTCCTTTTCGTCGTTGAAAAAATTAACATACAAAAATTTGATTAGGTTAATTCAATTATTTTATTTAATGAAAATTAATTTTGACTGTCTATATATTGATACAATGCAGTAATTTTCATTGATGCATATTGAAAATTCGTTTTAAGGAGTGTCCGTTAATGTATTATCGGGGCACTCGTGTTAATAATGCGATCTATATTTGAGAGTCAACACAAAAACAT
>BGZK01004527.1:0-13037 GCA_005406025.1 Eumeta japonica | reverse complement strand
ATGTAAAATCAAAAGAAATAATACCAATAAGTTCATAAAAATACACAAAACATTGAAAAATAAATGAAACAATGTAAGGTACCGATATATTCATTTTTTCTTAAGCCTAATAAAATATTCTAAAACCTAATGAATTACAACTAATTAAAAAAGCGAAAAATCAAACGAAACATTGATTTCAACTATGTATACATGCAATAGACAAAATTGTTATAGAACTGAAAAATTATAATTATAGGATAATTTTTAAAAATTATTCATTTATTACAAACATAAATGATTAAAATACGAATACTTATCAATTTCATAAATCTGGAAGTCTCATGTGAGAATTATAAGTAACAATCTCTAAATAAAAACATTCAAAGACCGATACTTTTTAGTTCTTTCTTAATGATAAATTGTTTTCTTGCGATATTATTCAATAGATCGTTCTAACTTAAAGTATAAATTTCTAGTTAATGACCAATCTTTAGTTTTCTATATTAATATATAATAACAAATGCGAAAGTATCTCTGTCTGTTTGTTACGTTTTCACACATAAACCGCTCTCGCTTTATAATAATGTTGTGAATATATAAATTAAAAAATAGAAGTATTTATTTTGTACTGACATTAATTTACATTACTTTCATATTTATTTCGACTAAAAGTAGTTACAATAAGGCATCGGTCAGTCGTATATAGTTTGGTGGTGTATAATTATAATGTAACAAAGGTGGCAAATAGCTGTCATTACTATTTTGTACTTTTACAGTTTAATAGTGCACAGTTAATTTATTTTAATAAATATAAATACTATTAAATAATTTCATTATAGTAAAAAAAAGAAAAATATTTTTTTGAATCATTTGTATTGACTATATTCGTAATGATTAGTAGTCAAAATACTATAATGCAGTATAAATATAATCCTTGACATTGTCTTGAAGTTGTTGTTATTAGTCAGATTTAAGGTGTTACTGCTTTGAATAAATGTTTTGAATGAATACTTTAATTTTTAACCAATCTTTGTTTTTGAGGAGTTCCGGATATTGATTTTTTTTAAATTTCACATTCATTGCGTTTTGGAGGTTTTTTGAACTGAATATGGTTAACAAAATATGTTTGTACCACTCGTTTTTGTTCTGATGTCCACGGGATTAACACGCGTTTTTTCTTTTGAATTGTTTCTTTATTTGATGTGTTTGAACACGATGGTGTCGGTAGTATGTCTGTTTCGATAGGCCTTTGTTAATTTTTGTTGACTGCGATAGAATCTGATATTTCATAGTCAAGTATTTCATTAATGCGAACTTCTTGTCCAATAATTTCTTCTTCCAAATTAATGTCGTCTAAGGAATACCCTTTATACATATCAGCATTACCAGTTTCCATAAGAAGTAATAGTTTTGAAATTTTTGCAGTCTGAAAGACATCATCAGGTAGTCTATAATTCTGTTTATGTATTGAAGTGGTATGACCCATGAATGTAGCTAGTTGTTCTATTTCATTGTCTGACATATTAAAAAGCTGTGTTAAGGTCGCTAAATGTTTTCGAAGTCGAGTTGAAGTCAACGCGTTAGGGTTCTTGGCTCCACATGATTTTGCATATTTTTGAAGAACTTTATAACCACACATAATTGAACCACCAGTTTTAGCAAATAGGAAGTCATTATTTTCACTTATATAGTTATTCCGCACTGAAATTAAAATATCGATATCTTTTTGAACATCATTACTAAATAAAACAGGAACACCGCGTCCCCTTTTCCCACGAATGACAATACGCTTCAAATTATTTATTAATATCCTTTCTGTGACTGATAGCACTTGATTAAATTCTTCATATTTACTATTTTCGTTATCTGTTTTATCATAATTTTGATAATAACTCAATTGCAATCTTTGTAGTTCTCCTGGGCGTCGTCTGTTAAACAGAATAAGACGACAGAACACAGATTCTAATAATTCGTTGAATGCATTATAATTTAATAAATTTTGATCATGTTCTACAGACCGTATCAATATAGCCCTTGCTTGCGTAGCAGTTTTGCATAGGTGATCTTTTAAGCATTTTAAATCATTCGCCAATGGAACAATACTTAATTTGTTGTATTTGTTCATATTTAGGTCATCAGCTGCTTGACTTGAGACATCAAAACTCCAGTTAGACTGAATTAAATTTATAAGAGTTTTCAGATCTGCTTGGATTTCTGCTTTATTAATATTTTTTCCGTTTTGTAAGACTCCAGTAAAGCAATATTACAACATTGTTTAAGTGATGTTGCAATATTCATTGCATAAGTGGGGGAGTTATAACGGTCTTTGGAACTATGAAAATTCGCTACATTTTTAGTAGCTAAGACTATTATACCATAATATTCGGGCTTCAAAACATCTAGCAAACTTCTTATGGTAGGCTTTATTTTTTTAATTTCTATTAACAGTTTTGCAAGCTCTCGCATTTTTCGAGATGTGACATTTATGAAATGTTTCACAATGTTTTTTAAGATATTGCAATCCAAAATCACAAATAAGATAGTCCATTTTTGCTTCCATAGACACTTTATCCGACCTCATATAAGGAAAAACATCAACTAGCAACTTATTATTAATTTTTACATTTCGTAGTAAAAAGTTCTGTGCGTTAACTTGAACATTGGATGTGGAACAAGTGTCATCACAGTTTTTTTTGTGTTTCAAAATTGTTTTCGTGAATAAAATCCTAGGCATTTGGTACAAGGTAAATATTCATCACTATTTGAAAATCTATTTTTTTTCATTGGTTTGAATGTTTGACTTTGAGTATTAAGAATATAATTACCTTTTTTGCGCAAGGTCGTTAAAATTGCTTTGCGAGCTCTACTATTTTTTGGAAAGGATAAGGCTTTTTGTACTTCTAATTCCATCAGGTGATTTGTAAATACGTGTCTAGCGAAATTCAAAACTAAGCTTTCACAATGATAACAATAATCTCTTTGCCGTACTCTCTTCTTTTCCTCCTCTTGTTTGTCAGAAATGTCTTCATTATATTGATTTGCTGATGATTTTCCTTCGATAGGCAATTTAGTAGAGGAGAAGGTGTAAATACGGCCCCCTACTTTGTTTTTCAAGATTTTCTCTAGTACTATTATATATAAATATATGTTTTTAGTACCCAGTTATCAGGAATTTATCTACCTATAAGTAACATAGCACATTATAAATGAAACTCCTAAACACAATGAAAGAAAACGTTTATTTTAAAAAAAGATAAAAGAACAATAATGAGATACAGAGAGGAATATATGGCCCCAAGGGGGCCAAATTAAATGTATGACAGTAAATGTTCAAAAAATTTTATATGATCTGCGATTTGCAGCATCTGGATTGCTAGCAACGACAGAAATCGCAAATATAATATTCCCCTTCGGGGCCGGCGCACTCTGTATGGGCCCAGCAAGTGCAGCTTTGGCACTGAATCCATTCTTCGCCACATTTGTCGGCGGAGTAAGGCATATCACAAAATATGCAGTTAGTGTCCACGTTTTCAGGCACTCCATATGACGGTGCATCATCTTCGGAAGTTGAGTCCGAAGAGAAACAGTATCCCTCTGATTAGTTGTGCTAGCTCCCTGCCACCACGGCTATTGAGCAATCCCGCGGCCACGTCCACGTCTACTTGCATAACGTTGTCCACGGTTTCGTCCCCGACCTCTGCCAACTGCAAAGAAACTGCCAGTCGTTTATATGGTGATGAGGTTAACACTGTCGATTTGAAGGTTTTTCTGCCCCGATTGGATGTCTTAGTTTTAGCAGGAAGAATTGGTCGAATGTCTGACGGTAAAATAAGCTGACTTGAGGAATCTGTTGATGATGTTGGTATAGCAGGATTATCCAAAGACTGCAGTTGCACCTGCGAAATTCCGGTGTCTGCCAAAGATGGTATTTCTGCCTGTATTGTATCCCCAGGTAATGGTTGCTCATCTTCGAATCTAGTGTTAAGCACTTGTTGTTGTTCTCTGCTAAAAATCAGCATCAGTGAAGATATTTGGGTTCATCGGGTATATGCCTGTAGCACGAAAGCCATTTACTGCTCTCTGCAGTACAACATCTGAGATATGCCTTGCCGAAAAGTTCTGCAATGTCATATGGCTTGACGACTTTGTCTGAATGCAGAATAAATTTTGGATTTCTTCAGTGTAGTAGCATTTGAGTGGGCCCATAAAAGTTTTTCTAAGGTTGCATTTTATGTGTTGTATGCGGTGGTAAAGTAATTATGATCTTCTTATTACTGAGTATTTGATGTCACAACACTCCTTAATTTCTATTAATTTTGAATTTTCTTCTACGACGTGAGTTTGTCTCAGCTCGTTTTGACATCTGCAAATTGCGGGACGAGAAACGCCATCTATTGAGTTATACCAAAATTAAAAGCGATTGCCACCATTTCTATCTGTTGACCTAGAAAATTACAGATGGAGGTTCGAATATGAAAATATTGAAGGGTCAAATTACATTAAAATTTTGTTGCACCTTCTCCTCTATAATGTGGATTCTAAAAAAGAAAAAAAAAATTAAAATCATATATTCAATATTTATGTAGGAAGAAACTATTAAGTTCTTTTTTCTTTATAACATGTAATACTCGCTAATCATTGCTTTAAGAAGCGTTACGTTGCCTCTAATACGTATTATGTTTATATAGCATAAAATTACATGTTCGTTCATGGTGGCTTTCGACGCTCCGTTATCATTAGTAATTAGGTTTTGCAAAGACTCGTTAGATGCATCCGGTGTTTCTGGTACATATTTATATTTTAAGCTTATATGAGCATTTCTATTGTTTTCCATTCTATCCACATTACTGATAATGGAATCTGTAGATGATTCATCCGTTGTCTCAGGCACGTAAACACTAACATTATCTGATTCACATGAGGAATCATTATTATCACTCGGTAGCTCAATATCTTGTTCGTTTTGAATATTCATGTCTTTTTGTGGCATTACAATCATTTCGTAAGGGTCAATAGTATTGGTAACATTGCTTTTAGCAGGTGTTAATTTTTCTGATATATTGAGTGGCAGATAATTTTCAGTTAAGGAGATGTGTTTAGAAAATTCTTCAGAATAATTGCCGACATTATTGCTGCCTGAACTTGTACTGCTTCCATTAACATGTTTTTCATGATAGTCCTAAAATACAAAAATATTAATTAGACACGTCTCAGACAAAATTGCCAAATAATTGCAATTGGAGTATGGATTATGATATATAGGAGAGCATTATTTAACATACAACATTTAAGATTTTTAAAAATTCATATATTAAAAAAATCAAAAACTTCGGAATTTCTGCGAGCAATATCTCGCCAGTATCAGTATCTAAAGCAGACAATAGTCATGGAGACTTTAATATCATACATTTTAAGTCTGTATAGCACTTATCCGCTTTTTATGGCGAATATTGTTTTGATTTGCTGTGGAGTATTCATTAGGACTGGACTAAATTTTATGTTTGTGTTTTATAATACTATTTTTAAGCAGCAGGAATAAAACGAACAGAAAAAAACTAACCAAGAGCAAGTCAGACCATGCTCATTATAGGATTCTGAAGCCATTATTATAAAGAAATTCACTACAGATGAAAAAAGTACGTTGTTACACTTTTTCCATGTTTCCCGCACAGAACAGTTAAGAGTCGCCTATAACTAAAAAATTTATGTATGTCGACTATATATCTATACAAATATTATAAAGAGGAAAGGTTTGATTTTTTTGTTTGTTTGTTTGTTTGTATGAATTGAATAGGCTCCGAAACTACTTGGCAGATTTGAAAAATTCTTTCACTGTTGGAAAGCTACATCATTCCTGAGTGACATAGGCTATATTTCATTTTCAAAAAATAGGCATCCTTACTAAAATTACGATAACGTAATCCAATGTGTGAAAAAATATCAAAAACTACCTTACATCGCGTGCGCTGCGAAAACTATTGATGATAGAACAAAATGATATACTACATTTTTTAGAACACACCATTATCTACAAAAATCAGCAGCATGTCTCTAACTATTACAGTCATGTCACAATAAGCGTTTTTATTGAAAAAGAAATTAAAATACCACTACAAAAAGCTCTTTATTTGTACCTTGGTATTAACCCTTATCAAAATAAATGATGTATTATTTAAGACTGCTTCAATATCTTTATATTACTTTTGAATTATTCGATTCTGACAATCCATTCAAAAGATTAAAAAAATAAAAATAAACTGTATTCGGCTAGCTATGCGTTGTAGGCGTCACTCGGGCAGGGGTACGGGAGGGTTAAGATCACGAAATAAACTTGCCGCGCGGCTCACTCGCGCGGTCGGCTCTACGTGGACGTGTGTGCGGAATTTAAAATTTACGCTTGATAATAATTCGTTTAGTAAGTAACTAAACCGATTTAAAAGTTCTTTTCAGAACTAAACCCATTTATATAAAATATTGTTCACTTAGTTAACCTAATAAATTACTTGAATATTTTTCATGATTTTCAATTTAATTTTAATAAATAGTAGGTAGTTGTTTACGTTGTAATATAGTAGCATATATAGCTTACAGTTATGCTAATTTAGTTCAAAGGCATTTTTCTTTTGTCATTTTGAAATGCCTAAAGATCAAGATCTCAACTTTCTAGAAATAGTTCCCAGGCCAGGGCATCAAAATACGTCGAAATGAAGAATCTTCATCAGAAACTGAAAATCGTCTTTCAATTCATAGACAATATGTGGCACAATCGCGTGCTAGAGAGTCGAGTACCGAGCGTTCGCAACGGCTCGCTGAACAAAATATGAGAACTGCTCAAATACGCGCGAGAATCCAGTTTGCAGCGTTCTCAACGGCTCGCTGAACAAAATGTGAGTTTTCGAGTCCGTGCGCGAGAGTCCAGTCTTGAGCGTTCAGAGCGACTAGCTGATCAAAATTTGAGAACCTCTCAAGCACGCGCGCGAGTCGAGTCTTGAGCGTTCACAGCGTCTAGCTCAACAAAATTTGAGAACCTCTCAGGTACGCGCGCGAGAGTCCAGTCTTGAGCGTTCGCAGCGCTGAACAAAATCTAAGAACCTCTCATGTGCATGCGAGAGTCAAGTACTCAGCGTTTGCAGCGAAGAGCAAAATATCAGAAATATTCAATCTCGCACTAGGAATCAAGCTCTGAGCGTTTCCAACGCCTTCAAGATCAGAGAGAACGACAACAGACGTCAAGAGCGAGAAGTCGCAATCAAGTTTTAGCCCACAGTAACAGATCGGCTTTTAGATACGATCCACAGATTGATTATGCTCAACAGTCTTCCGTCCAAATCGGCGACATGAATAAGATCTGCCCTAAGTGTTCAGCCAAAAAATGGGTCGATGAAACTAATGGCATGTGCTGTGCTTCTGGAAAAGTTAGTCTCCCCAGTATTCAGGAACCACCACAGCCAATAAAAAATCTTTTGACAAATAATCATTCGCTATCTAGACATTTCATAACCAACATCCGTAAGTACAATAGCCTATTTCAAATGACTTCGTTTGGCGCCAAAGAAATAAGAGAGGGTAATTTTATGCCAACTTTTAAAATAGAGGGTCAGGTATATCATCTTATTGGTAGCCTTTTACCACCACCAGGCCAAAATCCACTTGCAGGTATATTTCATTTCAGACGCAGATCAGCTATCATTGAGGTCAAACATAGCTCCAACGCTGAAAATAGATTTAATTAACGAACTACAGACCGCACTGAATAGCCACAATGTATATATACGAAGCTTTAAACAAAACATAGAACGCAATTCTTCGGATAATTTAAAATTAATTATTCATTCCGACCGCCCACCACAGACAGCACACCCGGGTAGATACAATGCTCCAGCTGTAAACGAGGTAGCCGTTCTCTTGGTTGACGAAGAAAAAGGCCCCAGAGATATAGTGCTCCACGGAAGAGACGGCCAACTTAAAAGGGTCTCTGAGTTACACCGATCGTATGATCCACTACAGTATCCCTTAATGTTCGTGAAAGGAGAAGACGGTTATTATTTAACCATTCCGCAGGAAGGTACAGCGCGTAACAAAACTGTGACGTGCATGCAATTTTATGCATTTAGGTTGATGGTTAGAGCTAACTGTTTTAATGCATTACATTATTACAGGGACTTATTTAGTCAATATATTGTCGATATGATGGCAAAAATGATATCGGAACGATTGAATTACATATGTCGTAACCAACAGAGACTAAGGGCTGAAGAATACATTCATCTCAGAGATGCTTTAAATCAAGACGGAAATGTTGACCCATCAAATATCGGTCAACGCGTAATCTTGCCATCTTCATTTACAGGTTCTCCGCGTTACCTGCATGAAAAAATCCAAGACGCGATGACTTATGTCCGAAATTACGGGAGACCAGACTTATTTGTCACATTTACGTGCAACCTGAATGGCCTGAAATTAAAGCGGAACTACTACCTGATCAGCGATCTTTCGATCGTCATGACATCATTTCAAGGGTGTTTCATTTGAAAATGAAGAAATTCTTAAATTTATTCGTTAAAGATGAAATATTCGGCAAAGTGAAATGTTACATGGCAAGTGTAGAATGGCAGAAGCGAGGTTTACCACTGTCATTTGCTGTTTTGGCTAGAAACAAAAATCCAGACGAAATTGATAGCGTCATAGTTGCGGAACTGCCCAACCAACAAAACGATCCGATATTGTACGATATCGTAACAAAAATATGGTGCACGGACCATGCGGAGAACATAACTTATCAGCACCATGTATGAAAACGGTATTTGCACAAAAATACCCACGACGTTTAGTCAACGAAACTCAGACTGGAGAGGACGGATATCCAGTTTATCGTCGTCGTGATGCCGCAAATGGAGGACTGAGCGCTTCGCTAAATATCAGAGGCAGAAATTTCACTATAGATAATAGTTGGATTGTCCCATATTCTCCACTTTTGTGCAGGACGTTTAATGCTCACATAAATGTAGAGTACTGCCACTCAGTTCAAGCCATCAAATACATTTGTAAATACATAAATAAAGGATCGGACCAAGCTACATTTGGCGTCAGAAACCCAAATGATGAAGTGGAAAACTACGTAAATGGCCGTTACATAAGTACTTCCGAAGCTGCTTGGCGAATATTCGAATTCCCGATCCATGAGCGGCATCCTACAGTTTTGCAGTTAGCTGTCCACTTAGAAAATGGCCAAAGGGTGTATTTTACCACAGAAACGGCTGTACAAGTGGCCCAAAATCCACGTAAAACAACATTGCTGGCTTTTTGAGCTCTGTAATGAAGATGAATTCGCAAAACACTTCTTTACCACGAAGTCCCGCAATACTACATGGGCCAATAATAAGTTCACCAGAAGGAAGCGTGGTGAGAATGTAGTTGGCTATCCAGGCATAAAAAGATTCCGCTTTAGGTAGAGTCTACGGTGTCCATCCTTCTCAATCCGAGTGTTTCTATCTTAGGATGTTGCTGCACCACGTACGCGGTCCAACTTCATTCCAGTACTTGAAAACCGTTGACGGAGTTCTGAAAGAAACGTATAAGCTGCTTGCCGTGCTAGAGGTTTGCTAGAAAACGATGACCATTGGGAAAATACTCTCGAGAAGCTTCGCTTTCTCAATGTCCATTACAATTGAGAGAATTGTTTGTGGTCATACTTTTATTTTGTCAGCCATCGGAACCATTAAAATTATGGAACATTTTCAAAGACGATTTATGTGAAGATATTAGACACAGAATCAGACAGCAAAATCAAGACATCACCTTACCATACAATGAGGACATTTATAACGAAGGTTTGATACAAATAGAAAATAAACTGTTGCAATTAAATGACAAAAGCCTAAGTGATTTCGGATTACCATCATCAGTTCGTACAGAAAGCAATGCAGCAGAGACTATGACTCATCGCTATGATACAAATAATTTGACCGCTTTTGTCAATGAAAACCTGCCAAAGTTAGTCCCAGATCAAAGACATGCTTTTGAAACTATAGTCGATAGCGTCATTCATGACAAAGAAAAGTTTTCTTTGGATGCACCTGGTGGAACGGGAAAGACGTTTCTTGCAAATTTGATACTTGCTAAGATAAGACAATCAGGAAGATAGCAATAGCAGTTGCTTCCTCAGGAATTGCTGCAACTCTCTTGAAGGATGGCAAAACTGCTCATTCTACTTTTAAACTTCCACTATCCGTCAATCTTGAACAACAATCTACATGTTCCATCCGCAAAATGGACCTATTGGTAAATTACTACAAGACGCCTCATTGATTATGTGGGACGAATGCACGATGAGCCATAGAGCACATATAGAGCCGTGAACAGAACCTTACAGGATCTAAGGAACTCCTCTGCAGTCATGGGCGGGATTACTTTTGTATTTGCTGGAGATTTTCGACAGACTCTCCCCGTTATTAACAGAGGCACGCGAGCAGATCATCAAGGCATGCTTGAAATCGTCTCCCTATGGACTACGATTGAAACATTAAAATTAAGGACAAATATGAGAGCTCATCTTCATGGAATCACTGATAGCGATTTCCACAGCAACTGCTAAAACTTGGGAAGGAATTTTTCCAACTCCAAATTTAAGCGGTCATTGTGACATTCTTCTGGATGAGTCTCTAGGCCAAATACTCCATAATTTGGAAAATTTAATAGATTCTGTATACCCTGATATCGAGAATTTGCACGAAAGAGACTTCCATTGGCTGTGTTCTCGGGCTATAGTATCACCTAAGAATGATACTGTCAATGAAATAAACAATCTGATTGTTCAAAAGTCCCCGGCCAAACAAAACATACAAATCGATCGACACTGTAACGAATATTGAAGATGCAGTCCATTATCCACAGGAACTTTTAAATTCGTTGAACCCTTCTGGACTGCCACCCCATGAATTGACGTTAAAATCGGAATCCCAATCATGCTTTTAAGAAATTTAAACCCTCCGAGCATGTGTAATGGGACGAGGCTGCTTATTAAGGAGTTAAAGGACAATTTAATAGTAGCAACTATTATCACTGGCGCAAGTGGTCAACTAGCTCATATACCGAGGATACCGATGATCCCAACTGATCTGCCAATCCCATTTAAACGGCTTTTCCGGTAAAACATCTTTCGCATTAACAATTAACAAGTCCCAAGGCCAAACCTTCGAATTAGTAGGGATCGATCTGCGAAAGAAATGTTTTACTCATGGTCAACTGTATGTTGGTCTATCGAGTCGGAGCCCCTGAAAATCAATTTATTTTGCTGCCACAAAATAAAACAACATCAAATATTGTTTACAGAGAAGCTCTAACAAAATAAATGTATTTTCTTTAGGGTTATGACCTCAATAATTGAAAAAAAAACAAAAATTAAAAAATATATCAAAAAAAAAAAAAAAAAAAATAATATAAAAAAACACATAAATACAAAAAAATCATTAAATAATATCTGAATTTAATTATTCTTATTTTTTTTTTATTTACTCTTTTTTAGGAGCTCGACGCAAAAAGGGGTGAATATGTGTCATATTATTATTATTATTATGAATGTGTTAAAATTAACAAATCTAAATGTTATGTTTAATGCCCGTGCGAAGCCGGGACGGGCCACTATTTATTATATTACTTAATACTGTACTATAGGGTGGTGGTGTCTCTGTGGTAAAGAACACAGGGATTGAATTATTTTTAATTTAAGTCAAATCAAATCATAGATTCCTTCTTCGAAGAGCTATTGCAACTATTTTGTTTTTGTACCTTATCAACTTTGGTAAGGTTCAAACACCACTAAGAATTATTCAGTATGGATTGTATATGGGCAGGTAGATATTTGGTGTGATTTGTTTTATCCAATACAAAGAAAATGTTAAAATAGCACAATTTTTCAAAGAAGTAAAACCACCTTCAAAACCTAAAAATAATTAAATATAAAAATTTTCCGATTTTCATGTACCAAACAGGGGGACAATTACTTTTATAAAGATAATCAGAAAACAGATTTAGATTCCCACTTTTCCCGGTGGCGTTGATAATAATTTCAGGGTTCTACATTTTTAGTGCGATGCAATCATCCTTGTATATACATATAATGAAAATAGGTTGTCTTTGTTCGCCAATCACGTAAAAACTACTAAACGTATAGACATAGGACTGGGACCATTCGATACGGAATGATTTGTAGATGATTCTAGGCTACTCATTTTTCGAATTCCGTAAATCCTTCGTCATTTTATTTATAATAAAAATTACCCAGCGAAGCGGGCGGGACAGCTAATATATATATATCCTAGAACCATTTCGACGTCTTACATTGACAAAAATGCATTTAAAGTGGCGACCACCTGCTTTTACCGTCCGATATACGGGCGCCAAATTCAAAACTCGACGTAAAGCGTCCATTATGGCAACAAAGTAACACGGAAAAAATTAGAAAAATTGTGGACGTCAAAATTGCATAATAGAATACAGTAATCACTAACTATTTTAATAGTTGACTTAAATACAAAAAGTGATATTTTATTTCAACATTATGATTATTAAACTTTTGTGCAAAACTGAATTTAAGAGGGTGAAAAAAAGAAAGTTTGATGATGGAAATCTTTGTTGACAGGTGAATAGCTCTGTAACATAGTTCTTTTAGAATATAGTTAATTTGTAGTTGTTCAGCTTGATAGACAGACCCTAGAATTACAACATTACAAACTCACTATTGATTACATTTTGTAGATATACACCTGCAGATTACGCATATTGAAGGAAAATCTTTTTCAGTATAAATTGGAGATGTGATTGAGTATATGGATATTCTGATGATTTCTAACTCATTTCAACTAATGTTTTGACATGACACAAAAGATTATTCTTTAAGAGAATCTATATATATGAATCTGAATTCTTGTTGTAGTTGGATTTAATTGTGAAACAAAAATCTATAAAATAAAGATATCTAAAATAAAATGTATAATTAGTATGTTTGTTTAAATATCCAATATATTTTTGTGTACAAATCTATCTACTTTATGATG
>BGZK01004526.1:0-13068 GCA_005406025.1 Eumeta japonica | reverse complement strand
ACACTACGCAACAAATGGAAAACAATTTTCTGACATTGGATGACCACTATATTTTGATGTGTTATGCTTGCCTAAATATAAAAACCATAAAATTTTAAAATTCTATGTATCCTTTTTTTGAGATTTTTTTTTCTAAAATTTGAAATTTTCAAAGGTTGATCAGACCTCTGATCATAACCTAAAACCAGCTGGTCCGATTTTATTATGTGATATGTCAAAAATTTTAAATTATGTTAGCTTTAGCTTTGCCAATATCATTTTTTGTATAGTTAATAGTTTTACAGTTATTATGAAAAAGTAAAAAATTGAAAATTTTTGATTTTGAAAATTTTCTAAAAAATATAAATTTACAAATTTTTTCAGGTTTCTATATTTATTCATAAAGCTGCATGTAATAGAAATAAAATAAACCATCATTTAATAAAATCTATAGGTAAATGCTATTCAAAAAACCATTTTAAAGCAACTATTATTTTTGTTATGAAAATATGATAAAAAAATATTTTTTTAAGTTTAACAAATTGATCATACCATCTTCTTTTTTTTGTACTCTTCTTTTGCCACATCAGTAGGTACTACGCCTAGAGTTTTCTATTTCCCAAAGTTTACTTAAAATATAAGAAAATTTAAAACTGCTTGTATTACTTACTAATATTACGCCTTGTCTAGACGAGCAAATTATTTGTTATAACAATGAACAAAATATTGGCAGCACTGCTAACAAGAATTTGTTAATGTCTTGTATGGAGAGAACGTGTTGACAATATTGCTTTGATAAACCATAATATTCCAATTTTGTTTTGACGTAAATGAAGTGAAAATTTTGGCTAGTCAAGACAAAGTGTTAGTTCTGCCAATGTACTGAACAACTTTATCAAAACATATTTTCTTGCTCACCAAATTTACAATTTTCATAACAAATTATTATCAAGGCATTTAATAATCTGTATTGTTAATTATGACTATTACATTATTTTTGGATCTTATCAATGATTCAACAATCTTGTAATTCCAACTACAACCTTAGGCGTTGCTATTAAAAAAAACAAATCTCTGGCAACACATCTCTGCCTGCCATTTAATATCCATGTCATGCACTCTTGCATACAAAATGCATTTCAGACTACACGCACACAGGCAAAATATTGATAATAATAAGCTTAGCATACATATAAGCAAAACATTTGATAGAATTAAGAATAAAAAGCATAAACAAATTTTGTAATAAAAACCATTAAATTTAATAGTTTATGAATGACTTGAAGCAAAATTTTGTAAATATTTATAGTTTGTCTGAACTGTGGTCTAGCAATTTCAATCTGAAGTTATAAATCTGTGGCTTGAGTTGCAAAGAATCAAAATGTGTGTGTAATGCATAGTGTTACTGCTGGCTCTGAGTAATGGAGTGTTCCAAAATGTATATTGATTATGTGTAATCATATTAAATCAACAAACAAAGTTTAGCAGATTGCAGCGTAACTTACTTAGAAAAAATATTTATGGGCAAAACAACAGAAACTCTTTCAACTCAAAATAAAGAATATTGATTTATTTTCTAGAAAATAATCATCAACAATTTTATAGAAAAATCTATAACAAAATTTTAATAAAAAATATTTGCTGTTGATAAAGTTAAAAAGTTATTTTAATGGATTTGAAATGTGTTTTAAATCAAATATTTTATACAAACTTTAAGCAAAATTGCTTTTACATACATATTGTTTTTATGAACAAACCCCATTATCTATAAACTCTTTATTGAAACTCAATAGATTTTCATAAAAAATTTGTACTATAAATAAATTTTCCACCACAAATTTTTACTTTCAGCAATTTTACGATAAACTTTCAATACAAAATTTTTGTTATTTGTTTCGTATTTGTTCTTAATTTTTTTGTCATCTAAATCTATCGATTTCTACATACAGAAATTTTATATAATTTTCGTTTAACATTAAAAGATAAACATTTTGTTATCGATAAATTTTTTGTAGAAAATTTTTTGTCTTCAAATAGTAATAAAAATATTTTTTATTGATCACTTTTCCTAAAATAATACTTAAGAGTGAAAGACACTCACATTTATTGAAAGATTTTCTGTAGAAAATTTTTGTTATCGATAAATTTCCTTCACCAATTGTTCTTAGTTCTATAAAAATTTGTCTTGTCAATAAACTTCATACGGAGAATTTTACAACTTTTGTTTTACTTGAAATTTATTATTTTGGTAAAAGATCCCTTTAGTTGTTTTTGCCTTAGTCTTGTCATGTCTATGAACGATTGGACTTTTCTACATTAGGAAAAAAATTTTTTGTTATCGATAAATTTTCTGTATTTTTCATCGATAAATTCTAAATATAAGTGCAAGTTTGTAACAATAAATTTTAATTTCCATAAAAGTTTCTGTTATCGATAAACTTTGTAAGGAGATTTTATACAATATTTATTTTATATTAAAAGCAAAATTTTATCAATAAATTTAAAAAAAATTAAACAAAAATTTTTGTCGTTAAACTTAAAAAAATTATTTTGTTATCATAAATTACAAACAACAAATGCTTGTGAATGACAAAAAACTCACTGATCGATAATTTTTTTTTAGAAATATTTGGTATCGTTAATTTTTTGCACAAATCGTTTGTACTTGGTTTCCATAAAAAAATTCTGTTGTCGATATGTTGTATACGGAAAATTTATGCCATTTTCAATACAAAGCAAGAAAACGGTTTTTGCTATCGATAAATTTTCTAAAAAAAATTTGTTCATCGTGAAATTTTTTAGTAAAATTACTTTTTTATCGACAAATTTTCTGCGAAAAATATTTGTGAGCAACAAAGAAACCTTCTTCTTGTTGTTAAATTTTTTATTGAATATTTGTTATCGATAAATTGTTTGCTTAAAATAATTGGTATTGATCTCTATAAATATCTGCTATCGATATTCGTATGTTATTTTCGTTTTACATTGAGGAATTAAAATAAATTTGGTTATCGATAAATTTGTTAGGCCACCGTTAAATTTTTGAATAAAAATATATTTTTTTTTTCATAAAATTTCAACAATAAATATTTGTAGTGACAAAGACTTTTTCTTCTTTTCGATAAATTGTTTTATCAAATGATTTGTGATAGAAATTTTGCTATCGATTAACTATTCACAAAATTTTCTATATCACTGAATTCTGCTATATAGCAAATTTTTTGTTGTGAATGAGTTTTCTCTTTGGTTATCAAATTATTATTATTCTAATCTTGTTTTAATTTAAATTCAAAGAAATAAAATGTCATAGTGCCAGAATGGCGCTATAATTCTGATTCACTTTCATACCTCTCAATTTCTTTTAAATGTTTTACAAAGCCTGATTTTTATACAATCATTTGAGTTTATTCAAACGTTTAAATTGTGCTAATTTCATGCTTACAACTACAACAATAAAACAACCATTAAACAAAATTTAATTAAATAAGAAACTTGCAAAATTTATAAATTTGTATACGATTTGTAAATAAAACGTGTTTGCAATTCTAAAGCAATTGACATGAAACCATGAACAAGAAACGGAAGAAACAGTGATTAGTTTAAGTGTCGTGGCCAGATAAGTAAATACAGGCAGCCATAAAACAATTTTTCAGAAGTGACACACATTTCACTTAAACTGATTGTGATTATTCTAGTGTATAAAATTAGAAATTTGTAATTTTGACCCTACAAGAGATTAAAATAAATTACATTTCGCTGGCGTTATTGATATAAATTTGATTTAAAGAGAAAAGGAAAATTTGGGTCATATATCATATAGTTTTCTTTTGAAAACAAAAGCTTAAAAATATAAACCAGGGCGATTTTCTTTCTATGAAACTATTAAATAAAACAAAACTTTTCATTTCTATAAAAAAAACATCTAACTATGAAGTACAATTCTGAAAAGATGTTTTTTCTTATTCACAGTTTCATAAAATGAAAACGATTAGTTCCCTGAAACAGTACAAGCTGGATATTCTTGACTAATTGAAGAGCAAACCTGTCAGGAAAATCTTATTTACCCGATAACAAAATCAATATTTTTTAGAAGATTTGTGTAATTTTTTTAAATTAATTATATTTTTATTTTTTTTTTTTTGATATATTTTAATTTTAAACGTTTTTAAAGAAATTTGAGATTTTGAGTATTTTTTTCTTTTAAATAACAGCTGGTTCGATTAGTTCATATATATTGCTATTGTAGGCTTATCATTTATCAAACCCTTATATGCATTCGTTCATAGATGTTGTACCATCGTTTACTTTAATTCTATTTTCTCATGTTTCACTATCATGTAAAAGTCCTTGATGTGTCGTAATAACTATATTCCTTCTCATTACATTTACAAGAAAATTTTTTCTCATTTATCTCAGCGAACAATTTTGCCATACTGAAAAATGTCTTTGTTCTTTCACCATCTCTCATCCTTCTTCTCTATTCCGTGAAAATTACAAGCATGAGATTTACTGTTTGCAAACAGTAAATTCTCCTAGCAGATTACACACATGATCCTTCGAACCACAAAACGCCGTTTTGTAAAACTATTTGCGGTTAAGTAACTAATGTTAAAATACAAGCTCGTAATAAACAGACTATCGCAAATATCCAACCTTCGACTGAAAAAGTTACAAAACAACAAGCATTCGAGAACATAGGCGCATTAAACAGGTTCACTAAATTAATTTTGTGAATGACAAAAAAAATATTTAAAGAACCACTTTTACATATATAAATATCAGCTGTTTTAAAGAGCAAAATGGATTGAGGGTTTCAGGTGGCATTGAGTACCGTTAAAATTACTTTAATAATTAAAAATTTTTGCTTGCCAGTGTTGTGCCACCTATTTGATGATTTTTTGCAAGATTGTAATTTCATATAAATTATACTTTTATAACGTCCTCAAATAATAGATTTTAATTTGATTTAAAGATCATTCTGAGAATGATTATAAAATTACAAAAAGCAGCAAAACGGAAATTGCTTGAAGGCAATTTAATTTCACATTATTGTTTTTATTCAGTGATAATTTGGGTTTGTTTGCAAAGCAATCAACATTAATAAAGTCTTTGTATGTATTTATATATGTAATTAATTTTCAAATCAGGTGTATCAGTCATATTGAAATATCACCTCTTATTATTTATATTAAGATGATGGTGATGGATAAAGAAAAGATCAAACAGAAATCAGCATGTAATTTTCAATCTGCATACAAATTATTATTTGAAAGGAGAGCAATTAAATTTAATTTCGTTTTTCAACGAAAATGTTTATTGATGCTGGTTTGACTACCAATTACAAAATTCGAATTTTTTAGCTTTTGAGTAATTATATAAATATAGAAATATTTTCAAAAGGTCTAATAAATTTATAGATATTATCAACAACAAAAACTCTTTTCTAAATAAATTTTCCTAACAATATTCATAAATTATCCATTACATGTCTAATCAACATGGGTCAATGATATCATTTATTTATTTTTTTTTTGCTCTGTCTAAATGTATTCAAAGTTTTAGCAAATAAATACAAACGTAATGCTTTAAGTATTTAAATCATTTCAATGTTATTGAATATTTTATAAATAATTTAATTATTGCATTCACTACATCAAAAGTAGGTATATTCTGTGTAGCATTAAATTTGTTTGCTTGAAAAGGCACAGAAAAACTTTTTTACATTTAATAACAAAATTTAATAGGCATTTTCATACAAATTTGAAGGGATTTGAGTAACATAACAAATGGCTTACATACTCCGATCAAGGCAAATAACAACCCACAATTCAATTGTGAAACTAGAAATATTAAATTATAGCTAAAGTTGGTGTTAAAAAATACCACGACCTTTAAATAATTCAAACATTTTGTAGTGCAATCATTTGATTGCAACAACGAAATTTTGCAATCTTATCATGTTTTATATATATTAAAATTAAAATCATGCAATTACTAAAAATTGTATTTAATAATTAAACAATTATCTATTAATTACTCAACTAGCAATAGACATTTTGTATGGTAAATTGAGCTCAATTAGGGTGTTAACTGCCATAATAGCAATAAAAATGTTTGTCTGAACAGGGTATAAATTTTAGTTGTCTATATAATTTTTAACGTGTGTATTTAAAAATAATGAAGTTTGTATTTGATATCCTCAAAAACATTTATTGATTTAAAATTTTTCTTTCAGATAGCAACCTAAATTGAGATTAATGCACTTAATGCCTTAATATTAAGGCTCAATTCATCATACAAATTTTTAATTTGGGAGTATTTGTTCAAATATTGAATAAAATTTTAAATGTACTACTGTTTATTTATCTATAATAGGTTGGCGTCTTTACTTTGTAGTATGCTGAATTTATCTACTTTTTTTTGATAAATTAATAAACTAAAGGACATTTAGTAAGTGGCTGAATTAAATGTTTGTCTTTATTTTTTACTCTATGTTTTCAATTAATTTAACTCAATTAAGTTAGTGTGTGAGCACTAAAAGTTATCGCCGAATATTATGCAATTTATTTTGTGTATATGAACAGAATATGAAGATCTTAGCAAACTAGTGATTGCAGCTTGCAATGTTGCATTCATTAAGTGGTGCAAAAAATAATTTCAAGTAAATTTTGTTTGTCTTAAGTGATTTTAAGTAAAAATATTTATTAATACTATAAATAAAGCTTTGTAATGTTATTATTTACTGTTGCAAACTGTATAGCCATTAATACCCAATAATTCAAAAATGATTTATTCGCTATTAAGCAATTTTATTTTAAATTTATTATTTTAGGCCAAAAAACCTTTTAATTGTTTTTGTCTAGTCTTTCATCATGTCTATATGCCGCCGACATTTCGCTGATGCTACTCAGCTCGTCAGTAGACTCGTAAAATCTTGTTGAAAAATGTTCAAACATTTACATCATATTCTATTATTTCAATTGAAATAATTGATTGAATAAATTGAATGATGGTGCTCGTCAGTAGACTCGAAAAATCTTGTTGAAAATAATGTTCAACATTTATTCTATTTCAATTGAATGAGAATTGAAATAATAGAATATGAAGTATTTGAACATTATTTTCAACAAGGAGTTTCTTTCTACTGAAACATCCAACGGCATAGACATGATGAAAGACTAGACAAAAACAACGAAAGGTCTTTTGATCTAAAATAACAAATTTCATATAACAATTAATATTTATTGCATTACTCCCATCCCTGTTTGGAACTCGGTTTTCTATGTAAATCTAAGCAGCTGATTTCTTGTCTCCGCTTCTAAATTAAAACGTAATCAGCTTAAAATGAAAATAAAACTTAAAAACATATTTAACGTTTTTTATTATATTAACAAAATAAAAAATATATTTGCTAGTTTAAGAAAGAATCTGCATTTAAAAAAAGTCTAGCAATTTAAAGTCATTAGTCAAGTGTAACCAATGCACATTTTGTTGAAATATTTTTTATATTTTTTTCTTTAACAAATTCATTGAATAAAATTATTCTGCAAAATTGGCAAAAAAAGTTGTTGAAACTGTTTGCTTTGCTGTCGAACTGCTGTAAATACATTCAAGTCTCTAGGTATTTTAATGTTAAATGTATATGTATATATGTCCAAAATATAAAACATATATATTTTGATATACTTAAAAGAGTTTATGGAAAACAAAATGATGGGCAAACGCAAAATGTGCGTTTTCTAAACTCGTATTAAATTTGCCAAACACGTTTTCGATAATCAATTTTGTGTTGCTATTGGTCTTAAAAGTCTCTGTTTTTTTTTTTTGTACCAAATATTTGTTGTTTGTGTGGCATATTGCAGCCTCAAATATTTGTGGCATTAAAACTGTTCTTTGAAACGCAAACCGTTTGATCAAAGCCATAAAATAAATCAATTCCTATTTACTACCGTCATTATTGAAGAATACAAAATAAAAACAGAATTTAACACTTTGACATAGAGTGTTGATTTTTAATGAAAATAAATAAAACTCCCTCATGTCTCTCTGGCAAACTTTAAATGAATATTGACTAAATATAAACTTATCACAAGAGACAAGTGGGCATTACCATGGTAACATACGTGACATTTTAAAGCTGCCTCTTTTCAAAAAAGTTAATTATTTTTCAACTGCCACTAGCTTTAGTCCAGGTATTTATATAAATATGTTTTTTTGTGGCTAAAAGACAAATTACTTACCTTGACAAGCAACAATTTGTTGTTATGGAGACTTTGAAAGTAAAACATTTTGTTAACATTCTAACTCCAGCTAAAAGCTATCGCATAATAATAATTTTAAAATTATCTTGAGTCTTCCAAAATCCTTCCTTACATGTCTTCAGCTTAATGGATTTTTTCTTTCGTTTTTCTTGCGATCAAAGATTGTTTGAAGTTTTTAAAAGAATGCCAGCCATAAAACACCATAACCAAAGACAAAATTCTTACAAAAGGCTCCAATTTTTTTTTCTTTTTAAGTTCAGTTTGCTTTTAGTTTAAGACCACTTTTTCCCTTTCTTGATGTATTGAGCTTAATGATTGTGTATTTGTTTGTTTAAGACTTTAAACGCTGAATGGGACATTTTTCAAGTGTCCTTGAGACTTAGACTTGTTATCAAGCCCATAATTTTTAAAACAGAGCATGAAACAATTTTAAAGTTTTTTTTTTTTTAACGAAAAAAAAATAATCGATCTACACATTTTTGTCTTGTTTTTGTTTTTTAATACTTTTAAGAAGCCTTAAGGTATGACATCTAAGAATGACAGTGAACATGTTTGAGATTTGAAACATGTTTAGGATTTATTAAATTTTATTGGCTGAGCTCAAGCTATATTTTATTGCTCTTTGACAGTTAAATTATTATTTGTCTGTGGTTTAACTGGTGGTTTTTCCTGCAAACAGAAAATCCCATAACGTGACACAATATTAAATTATTTGTTCTCTTTGGCATATGGGCATTACATACTGAGCTGATGCCAAGTATTGCAAAAATCTTGAGCTGCCTGTTTGAGAGATATCTTAATTAACTTACCACTACATATTTTGATACTGGTCTACGCAGAGAGTAATTCTATTAAAACTTAACACGACTTTTTTAACAAACACTAAACTGCAAAGCTTTTGCTTGTCTGCAGAAACACCCAGAGCCTGCAGCAGGAATCGAACCTGCGACCTCATGGCTGTTGGGCAGGTGTTCTATACACTCAGGCGCTAAAATGCGTTAATGTTGATTAAAATCATACTAAATACTAACAGAAATAATTACTCAATTTAACTTAAAATAATAACATATTAACAAATAATTTTTCTTTTAAAATTAATATTTAATATCATTGGTTTAAAAGGACAAATTCTCATTTTCACTTTAAAACAAATAGCAATATTTTTCATGATAAATTTAACATTGTTTAATGTTGGCTATATCATAACCCATATTGTATGAAAACGCAAATATAATTTCAACAAAAGCGTTAATTTGTAATGTTATTTCAAAAGGAATTTGATTTTGTTTCAAGGTATAAATATAGTAAAATAAGTAAACATATGAGTTGTTTTAATTGGAAATATATTGTTTCAAGATTATTATAAAATCAAGTTGAAACAATATGAATTGATGGAAACACAAGTTTATGTAACAAATAGAGTATCAACCTTGTTATGAGTGTTTTAAACTTGTAAATAGTTTATCGTTAAAATAATGGCATCTGCTCAAGCGTAAGAGGATGTTGCTCTGCTTAACTTATTACAAAAAAAATTCATGTAAAGTCGTTTCTAGTTTATACCAATAACCTCTTGAGATGTAATTGAGGAAAATATTTGTAATAATCTGTTCAGGCATATAAAATTATTTACATTATATTCGGTTAATTAAGCGGATAAATTGGCGTTCCCATATACTTAATTGAGCCAACTTAATTGAGTACGTAGATTAAAAAGTAAAGACACAAACATTTTATTCAGCCACTTTCTAAAGGCATAAACCTTAAGTTTGTTAATTTAGCATTAATTTACTGAAAAAATAGGAACAGTAAATAAGTTTGCAATCCTGTTGTAGTTAAACAAACAATGTGCATATGAAACTGTACTCTATTATTGCTACGGCAATTTAATATTAATTATTCAATTAACGATTGAAAGGTACATATTAGGTGATTTGGAGCCTAGAATTCAGCAATTGGTGCCAGATCATCAAAATGTACTTTATATACAAAGTCTTAATGTTTTATTTTTCTAAACAAAGCAAAATTTTCAACACTACAATGTATTATGTGTTGGAACGCACTTTGTCTATGCAGGCAGCTGCTAGCAAGAGCCTGGATTAAAATAAGTGCCAGAATATCAAAATACATTCACTACAATCTATTATAATATTTTGAAATTCAATTTCTTTTTGCAGGCAGCTTCCAAAGGAGCTCTGCAGAAACGGTTTCTAATTAAGCTCCTAATTAGATGGGTACTGATATTATAAATCAAATTTCAAAACTGCCTGATTTCAGCTGAAGTTGACAATTCAATTTTAAATAATTTTGTGCTTGAAGAATTTAATAAACAACTTTTTTGTGTTTGTAACCAGTTTTTGTAAAATATTTTCAACTTTTGTTTCAGCCATAAGTGACCCACATCTGAAAATCAAATAATAAATTCCAACATATTTTAAATTTAAACTCTTAAGGCCAATAATTCAAATGGCAACTAAAGACAATAGGAAAGGACAAGATATTTTAGAGAAAATAACTATATGGCTATATATGTGTGTGTGTTAATGTGGCTAGTTAAATGTGGCATGTTGTTGTTTATAATCTTTCCACATATTTTCTACTTAAAGGCAAGAAATTGTTGGCTTTCATAACATCGCTGCACAATGTTCAAGATCAACAAGAGCAGCAATTGAATGTGAAAAGAAAATATATAAATAAATAAAAAGCTGTACTTACATTTTTGGTTTCGTTTTGTGGTGCAAGTTTAAAAGAACAGCGGTAAAATTGTGGTGTATCACGACCAAATACTGATGATTATGAAGGCAATAATGATGACGATGACGATGATGATGATGATGTTGAGGCGTAGAATGATGTTGCAAGAAGCTAAAGGTTTAACAGCCTTCCTGGCTGGCTGGCTGGCTGGCTCTCTACTCGTTCGTTTAAAAATAAACTGGATGCTACTTTTAATTTGGCTGCTTTTTTAATAAAAAAAAACATCGTTTAAAAACGTATCATCTGCTGCTGTATCTTAACCAAATGTTTAGGCCAGAATAATTGTCTTAAACTGGTTTTAAAATCAACTGGCTTCTTTTTCTTTTAGTGCATTGAAAAGAAAAAAGAGTATTTTGAATGATTAAACGAACGTGGCGGAATTGCTTTTCCAGCTGCAACAGAACAACCAATAAAATTCAAATCTCTACGCCAATCGTGCAAGCGTTAAAAACTAATTAACATTTTTATTTAGTTTAGTGGTTTAATTTACACCTCAATTCCACAAACTTGCCCGTTCTTCTAATACAATTTTCTTTTTCTGCCTTCTGCCCAATAATCAATCGTATACATTTACAGAGACTGTAAGACGTCTTTTAATCATGTAACTGCCAATATCAAAAAATATATATGTATATATTTATGAGATTTAGTTTAACGTTTTGCCACTGCCAGCACATCACTTTGGTTAAATATTTGCATTTAAAGGCTGTGATCTGTGGCAAACATGTTGCTTATTAAAACTATTTATTTCTTTATCAAACTTTAAGCGTTGAGTTAATGAAACGTATGACATGTAGAGGACGATGACAACGACGTGTTAATGATAAAACTCTTTTTACGTTTTGCTTTAAAATTTATTGAAAAATATTCAAACATTTTGCCAAAGAGAAGAGAGACTCCAGCCATGCAAGCGGCCTATTAATTAAATTCAACTGCAAATAGATAAATTAAACGTACATATGTACATATAGTGTATTAGAAAACAATCATTAACACACTATTTAATATTCACAATTCATTCATATAATTTCACTATTACGATTTGTGTTTTCATACATACGTATGTGTGTATGTTTGTCTTCTTCCCACCCGCCAACATAATCTTAATGTAAAAACAAATAAACCAAAATATTAAATTTTATTAATGACAACGTGACACAATGTTGAAGTTTGTTAAGTTTCATGTAATTTTGTTAAGCAAATGCAATTACATGATGGCAGTAGAAATTGAAACTCTCCAATTAAATGAATAACAGCCAATTCATATGATGATTGGCACTAACAAATGAACCAAGTCTTAAATGAACCAAATGAGCAAACGCGAAATGAATTAACTAGCAGTTCATTGATATAGAATTTGTTGTTTCGTTTCCATAAATACATGTGAAACAAACACACAGCAGGGGTTCGATATCGAACTGAGCTGATGTCTCCTTGAGTTTTAAGAACATGGCAATAGAATGTCACAGTAAAATTGCTTTTCCTTAAACCATTAAATAGTAATTATTTACTATTTTATGTTAAATAAATTCAACATCACCCCACACAATGACAACATAATAAGCCAAATTTTATAACGTAAAAATATTTTGTTTAAACTAAAAGATGATCTATACTATTTAAGGCAAGATTAAGCAAACAGTCAATGAAAATAAATTTCATTTGTTGGTGATTTCATTTAAGCAAGGTTATATGACGAAATGCAATGAAACAACTTTTGAAAATGTTCATACATACATCTTTAACACCCCCACATGTGACTGGCAAATATTTGTTTGTTTTTGTAAGATCAATACGTATTTAAAAAAAAAATTGTTTAAAAAAAATTAGCATATTGAATTGAACATACATATATATTTTGCAAAGAACGTTACAGCATGTACATATGTATGTATTTGTTTATTTTGAATATTTGTAATAAGAAATAACCGGAGGGTAAACAAAATATTGGAAAATAAATAAATAGAAAAATTCAATAATTGTCGTAAAAGCAGTCCATAAAATGGCAAATATTTTGAATCGTGGCTGATTGTGCAAATAAATAGATTATGAACATGTTAAATATAACAATTAAAGA
>BGZK01004525.1:0-13068 GCA_005406025.1 Eumeta japonica | reverse complement strand
CATTGGCTGCAAGATTTATAGCTGAGGTATATCGGTTACCATCTATCAACTATAAATGCTTTGGGAGTTTAAACAACTCTATTCTTTTGTCTTACTATCAAGTTTTCAATTCATGTTATCTGCAGCTTTTGAGTATTTGCTCAGCTCATGTATAGCTCGATATGGAGTTTGTTGCTCTTTAACTTGCTCTCTTTACTACTACTTTTGATTTTGTAAACTATTCGATATAAAAGGAGAACAATATAAGTAATATTTAATCACGTAAATCCCATTAGAATTTTTTCTTGTAGTTACATTTAAAATTTCGTGTGTGAAAATACTCGAAAGAACAAATAAAATGGCGAAACAAATTTCGTTTAGTTTTGTTTTTTCTTGAGTTTTCTTCTTTGTTATTGAGCTTGCAAAACAAAAGAAAATAAATAAATAACAATCTGATAATAAACAGACCATTCAAGTTTAAAGAACCAGGTGACAATTGACCACAACATGATATCGATAATTTACAAACAAATACTTTTATTTGCAGCATGTTTGCCTTAAATAAACAATGAATACGCACTTGTTTTCAAAATCCAAATACACACAGTCACACTCTCACACATACACACGGTCGCAAACTTAACTTCCTTATAGTTTGTGGTATAAACTATTTTGTAGAAGTGAAAGCAGGAACAATTGTCCTTTAAGAATATATTTTTCCTATTCTCATAAAACCACTGGAAACGTTACCAAACTACTCCTAAAAGAATAGTTTAAAAACTGTATCTATCTAATACACAGGCTTGCAATAACAGTATTATAATATTGTGGTAAACAATAGTCACACAAAACTATGTTTTGAAAATATTTGCTCAATTTATTTATTACACTCGCCTTTTCGTTTGGAAAACCGAATTTTGTTGCCTTATTTCAGACTTGTTCGTTACCAATTACATTTCAATTGCCAAATTAACATTAACTGTAATGGATAATTGATAAGTACAAATTACTGGTAATTGTACATGAATTTCAACAATTACAATTTCAATTGCATTTGGTAGTTGGCAATCTATTATTACCAATCGCAATTACAAAATGCATTCAGTTGGTATCAGTCCGAGTTCAAGACCATTTGCTTTGATGATTATCGTATCGGATGTGAAACAGCTGGTTGTACCTCAGATCAAGTTAACAACTGGCTTTTCTTGTCTTCTTTACCAATACAAGCAATAATTTTGAAACGATTTGAACCCAACAAAGAAATTCAAACTCAACAAATAGATTAAAGATTTCTGAAACAAAATTTTAACCGCCCGTTTTGATAACTTTGTATGATGCAAAATGGCTATACAATTTTTAACCCAAAATACTTTTTGATATTTGTAGAATATAAACTTATCGTTAATGCTAGAGCTATGCTAAAGCTAATGTCGATGGCGTCAAATGTGAAAATAAGTTGACAACGTAAAAATTTGACGCCGGAAAATTTTAAACTGTTTCAACTTTTTCGGCGTCATTGCGGTGTTGCTCAGACAAAACAAAAATATATAAAGCTGTACCAAGCAAACAATTTTGGGAGCGCTTCAAATGACTCTAAAAAGCTCTGAGGGTTTATGATTGTTCTCCTAATTTATGAGCATTTATAATTGATTTCGGAGCCTCCAGAACTTAAGATTCCGAAAAGACTCTTGCTTATGAGCAATTTAGGGCACACTCCTAGTAAACTTTTATTTATGAGGGGGTTTTGAGGAGTATCGGTAGTTTGTTTTTCTTTTTCTTGATAATTTCAATATTTTCCGTTTGTCTGTCATTATTGTGATAATTTTGCGCTGTTCGGTTATGGTTTTATTAAATCTGTGAGAAATGTGCAAAGAGTTAGTTCAATTCCATTTGTTTAAAATGTTAATTTTGCTAAATGTTCACAGAGAGGTACACACACACAGGCTGTGAATTTTAACTTAATATTTTTCGCTTCGCATTTAAAACTAAAGAAATGTACAAATTTCGAAAATAAATTACTCCCATGTACGAACCACATTTACAATTAATCACAAAAAATCCTTCTTAATTGAAAGGAAAAAGTAAAAGACTTAACAAGCCGAACTTAAGGAATTAGACCGTTCATATTGAAATAATAATACAAATATATATTAATACAACTTTTCCATTAACAGTTAAAAGCACACAAACTTACAAATAAGAAACATTCCTATATCACTCTTTTTTGGATCCGAAATCTTTTCTTATGATTCGTTTAAGAGACTTTTATGATGGATTTGTGAGCAAAAGGGCTCACAATTTTCCATAAAATTTTTTAAATTTAGGAGCTTAAAAATGCTCATGTTCAGTACTAAATTTTTTGACGCTTTCATAGCAAAACACGCGCATATATGAGTGTTTTTAAAGCTTTCTAAGCGGTTTGCTCATAAAAATAGTCCTAAAAGATTTTTTAAGGTTGATATTGTTTGCTGGGTATATTCAATGCAGTATTACACAGCTGTGTTAACGTCGTCGACGTCGCTTATTAATCTACCAATCGCATAAAATTATAATAGATATTGCAAAATAAATTGGTTAAATACGAGCTTAATAAACATACAATAAGTCCAATGAACAGAACCGTGTGCATTCAGCCCACCAATGTGAAATTAACATGAAGAATGTTGGTCTCCTCCGTTCACACATGAAATTTTTCTTTCATGAAATTCTGTGTTTGTAGGTAACAGAGGGGTAACAGAAGGGAAGCGAGTGAATTTCCATACAGACTTTCATGTACTCTGAAATTCTTTTTGGTTTGTTATTCGTCTATATTAAACTGAAAAAAAAATTTGCTTGAATTTCATTCAGTGTGTAGACACGAATGAAAGTTTTAAATGAAATTAGAAAAGTTTTGTGAGAAAAATTTCATGTGTGATCCGAGACTTGATTAAAATCATGATATTAAACGGAAGCTTAATTTTATTTATAAAAATATATTTTTGTAAGGTTAATATTAAATTAGGTTGATTTAACCTGAAAGCGCATGAAAAATCATCTTCGAAAACATAAAATCAACATTGTTTTCGGTATTTTTAACTTGTTATTTTAGTTTTGTCGAAAACAATAGACACATACAGCTAATTTTGGTGTAATGAAATGGCTAGAACTAATGTATCGAATAACATCAGTGTACATCAGGCTTGGGGTGGCCAATTACTTTACGATTATCAATTACTTTAGCTGTAATGGTTTATTTAAAAATACCAATTTCCAATTACTTGGAATTGTAATAAAATTTTCAATTATAAATTCAATTACATTTTGTAATTTACAGTTATTAATTATAATTATAAATAATTATTAATTGGTTTCACTGATCGTTAGTTATTATAATAAGTAGTTCACAAATATCAATCATTATTTATATGTAATTTGTAATTGGCAAACTAATGACAAGTAATTCAATAGTAGCCATTGGATTATTTTTATCAATTACCTTAAATTTTTATTACAGTTTATACATTACTTGCATTAGTAATTGCCTACCTCTAAATACCAATTGCAAGTAATTGTTAATTGCAGCAAATTACAAACAAGGGTTAATTGATGGTTATCAATTACAAATTACATCTAATTGGTAATTCCTGTAATTAGTAATTGGGACTGTCAACTGCTAACAAAATTATTTAGTGGTTGGTAATATGAATTATCACCAAACGTAATTAAGCAGCAACTCTGGCATGTATATGTGTTATACACACAGTAAAATAATAAGTTAAAAGTATTGAAAACAAGATTGATTTTATATTTTCGATGGTGATTTTCCTTTGTTTACTTTTCATGTTAATTTAAGATGATTCAATAATAATCTTTAAACAATATATTTTGATATTAAAGGCAACTTCAACTTTTGTTGATTCAATGCGGCAGTACTGTCGAATCAAAATGATATTTATGATGAAACAGTTATGGCTATTGTGATTACGCGTTTCATTCAAGAACCGATCTCGAGGCCTACTTTGGCACGGGCTTTATTTTAAAAATATTAATTCAACAAAATAAACAAATGGAATTTATTATATTTATGTCAAAATAAAAATAACCAAAATGTTAGTATGCGTTGAATTCTAAAATTAAGTGCAATACCATGGATGTGTTTGAAGTGGATAAGACTGAGTGGTCAACAAAATATGTGCAATCACTGAGTTGTCAAGAGCTTTAGATTAAATAAGAATGCATTGAAATATGTTTTGAATAAAGGTGAAAGCAAAATTAATAACCTCATGCCTTGAAACACTGAGACTGGCTGACAAATTTGGCAGCTTGTCTCAGATTTTAGTTGAAGGTGTGGAAAAAATTCAGAGTAATGCCATATTACAATCAACATTTTTCTAAAGTGTTAAATATTTTGAGTAACTTTAAATTGTAAAATGGTTAACCAAACAAAGATGTATGGAACCGATGTAAAATAATTACCCGATTAATCGCTATTTGTTTCATAACTGGAATCGATGCCAATATTTCTTTCTGAATTGTTCAAGTTATTATTTCACAGTCGAGATGTGACCACTTAAACTGTGCTCGATTTGTCACTTCTATTTATCCTGGTAGCTGTTATAATTCCTGTTGCATTATATCAGTTCCACAGAATATTTTGCTCTTCTGGTCTCATATGTGTGACATTTTTCCAATGTCAGGGTTTTGTATCCATAAATCCTTTAAAGAAACCTAAATTGTTTTGGGTTGTTTAGCTTCTTTGGTCTCAATTGAAATTGACTTAATAAATTAATTGACTGTGCAGTATATTATATATAAAGTGCCCTGGAGACCATCAACAAAACCATCAATCACAAGGTTGATGATGCAGTCGTCGTTGTTCTTCAGGTACACGTTGCTATCGGCTCTGTTGATCGAAAATCAATAAGTTTTGTTTTTTATTTTGACGACTGGTTTTTTGTACGTCTCCACTTTTGCTTGACAAAAAATTTTTTTTATGTTTTCATGCACAATATCGCGCATGAAAAATAATTCAAAACATAAATATTTCAGTTGTGCTTTGTTTTCTCATGAAAAAATATTAAATAAAACAACACATTTAAATTTTTCAACAACAAAATTGCAAATGGAAACAAATATTTTCAGTTGTGCTGTGCTGTTTTACCACAAGAGCTTTGCAAATAACACTGCACACAAAGTCAACAATATCATCATTCGATATTTTTCATGCGTATACTACGATGGCAAAATACAAATTTTGATTGAAGCTATTACTCGTATGTGTATTCAAATACTTCAATTATACGACACTCACACATATGCACTGATTGATGGTTTTGTTGATAGTCTCCAGGACATAATGATTTTAAAATTTAGTTAAATTTTTTTAGAGCACAAAATTTTTCTAAACTACATTACTTTGCTGTTGTGCAAGCGTATGACGATTTGGTGGTTTTAACTTATTTAAAATTACATCGCAGATGATGATAACAATTTGACTACAATTTATCAGTGCCCACTGTAGGATGTTTCATTGAATAAAAAAAATGTCATGTTCATGCATTTTGTGGTAGAACATGTACATCAAAAATATTTTTTTTTTTTTGTTAAATGCAGAAAAATATTGCAATTGGTTTTAGAAGAAATACTTCGCTTTAAATCAACCAGAATTAATTAATTTTAAATTGCATGATTATGTTTGTAGACTTTCAACTTGTTTAGCTTTAGACCATCAATAAGCATCACAATTTAATTATCTTTTTATTGCGAAAAATATTGTAATTTGTTTCAAGGTAATACTGACATTTTTTCTTTTTAAATGAACAAGAATTAATGGTAATATTAAATTGGTTGATTATGTTTGTAGACTTTCAATAAAATCCACATTTTCTCATATCAATTCTATATTAAAATTTTTGTGTGTGTGCACAGTTAAAATGGAAAATTTTGAAAACTCAATGTGTTTTGAGTTTTACTTTCAAATACTTTTTCAAGTCATTAACATTTTTATTTCAAAATATAAGTATGTACATATAATATAATTTTCAATAAATTAGTTTTGGTTTCCTTCACGATCGTTTGGCAGGAAACAATTAACATCTTGACCTGCTTAAAATTGGTTTAAGCTTGCAAAAGTATGTAAAAATTGGTGAGTGCAAAATTTAGAAAAAATTGATGGAGTGAATTTTTTGATGAAAATCTCTTATACCGTTTTTAGCACAACATTTTCAAATAACGAAGCAATTTCAGCCAACCAATCGGAAACGTTAATAAATTTATTTCAATAAACCGTAAGCACCAATATTTAAGATACTTTTCAGTCAGCTCTTTCAAGTGTAAGATGACCTTTTATTAGAAATTTATGTGGCATTTGCTTCTACGTTAGTAAGTTGCACGTTGGACCTTTGAGCATTTGTATGATTGTGGTTTGTTTAAGAACAAGAATAACGTTGTAACATGACCCAAAAGGTTGAAATGCGATACAACAACTGGTTTCAATCTAATAAATTTTCATGGCAGGCAAACAGTTAGCAAGAACAAAAACAAATAAAACCAAAATCCTGAAAAAAATACCACGTTTTAAGCAAACAAAAGCACAACATTTAAAAGTAAGTTATGTTAGTCCCATTGTGCTGGCAATTGTTGCTTATAAGGGCTATAGCTTTTATACCATTTAAATGTGTCGCACATTTATTTAATATAAGCTCAATTTATTAGAAAATTGTTTTTAAGAAAATGACTTGCAGTGTGTGGCTTAAAACACATTTTAAAAATTGGTTTATATTCAACAAAATCATAAATTTGTAGCTCGTAAAAGAAAAAAATTATTTGTCTGTAATTTATTATTTTAGGTCAAAGAAATTTTAGGTGCTAGTCTTTCAGCATGTCTATATATGCCGTTAACATTTCGCTGATGGTACTCAGCTCGCCAGCAGATCGAAAAACCTTGTTGAAATTTTTTTTTTCAAAATATACTCAATATTCTATTATTTTGTTTAACAAGGTTTTGAGTCTACTGACGAGCTGAGTAGCATCATGAAATCGGCAGCATATAGACATGCTGAAAGACTACAGGCAAAAAACTAAAATTTCTTTCACCTAAAATAATTTCTGTCTTTCACATTTCGAGTTTTTCGTTCATAAACACATTTGAGGCAACAACAAAATTTTGAAATTTGCTTTTGTATAAAATGTTTTATGCGAACGAATAAAAATGCTTGAAATAGTGAAATAGGCAGTAAGTTTCAAGTAAAATTGCTTAATAGCGAATAAATCATTTTAAAATATTTGTCTGAAATTGCCACGTTTTAGTTTCTAAAGCTTTTCTTAGAAAAGAACAAATCGAATATCCAAAACTGAAAAACTCTAAAAAAATAGGAGAGAGTGTTTTTTTATTTTAATGCTACATTTGTTTTCCCTTTAAGTTTTGTAGGAATGTTCAGAAAAGTACCTGAGTGTTCGAGAATCCGAATTTACTTGAAAGTAACATTTGTTTTGCGTTTTTTTAGTCAGAGTATTAAATGTGTTTAGCTAAAATTAATCTAATTTTAAATTTAATTTTTGGTTATTAAATTTAATAAAACAACAAATAACAACGTCTATGTTCGATGGGACCAAATATTTATTATCCTCCAACTTTATACCTCCAATTTAGGATTAGATTAGAGAGGTAACGATACCCCAATACGCTGATCCGTTAGCGATACTCAAGAATAAATATCGCCGATACCGATTCCGATACGCTTGTATCGTCGTAAAATGATTAAATTCAGCTCAAGTGAAAATTAAGCAAATTTAAGTAGAGTAACCTTTTGTTTATTAATGAGGCGTTCATATCATCAAAATTTTCAGTACATTTAAGTTTCTAAAATTTAAAATTTCAAACAAAAAAAACGTCTGCAATACATATGATTTTACAAAATAAACCAGTTTCTTTCAGTTTAGATTTTCTCAGACTTAAAATTGATTTAAAAACAACAAACTGAATTTGAATTATAAAGAATAATATTTAAAATTGAATTTAGCTAAAAAAATTTTAAAATTTTTGAAGATAGACGATGTCTTAAATCCGTTTGAAACAGATCTGCAGTGGAAAATAGTCTCTCTAGATGCGATAGAAATAAGTCGTTTTGATTTTATGCTCTGCTTTTAATTTGTTATTTCTCATAGTTATCATGCAAAAATAAAGAGTTGAAAATTTTTCAGAAAACTTTAAGAAAAATATAAGTTTCGACACATTGACAGTAAAGTATCGCCAATAGCGATATATCGAGAATTAGAAGTATCGCCGATATATCGGTATCGGTATCAGTATCGGTTGGCTAGTTTTATTATTACATTCAATTCTTTTCACCAAGACATGCTGTAGTTTGCTGACTGCCCTAATTTATTGAGATATATCTCGGCTATATATGGACCGATGTAAAATAATTTATTTTGGATTTTCTGGCTTTTGGCATAGATGTGTTTCATTTTCTCAACATATCACTCACATATTTTCAGAGGGTGCTTAAGTTTTTTTTAATGGAAGTTTCTTCCTTGGTCCGATGCTGACCATTTATGAACTTGATCTGTGCTGTACTTTAAAATGTATTCTTTAAATCTTATCCTTTTGAATTTCTTTTGTTGGACTGTGTCCTGTTTTCAACAGACGGGAATATTTTTAATGCGTTACATATGGAATGTCAAAGGAAAAATATTCCTGTAATAATTTTGCCATCTTAAAAAAAAAAAATTTTTTTTAAATAGGAAATTTTAGGTAAAGCAATTTTTAAGAATAATTTTGATACAATCAATACCACAATAACTCAATTCAATTCACAAGCCCAATTCTATTGTTTAATGTCGTCAACATCATCAAATTAAATTCACTGAAATTAATTTTGATTTTAATATTTGTATTTTAGGTGGTTGATTTATTTTAATTTAAAATTCGAGCTCAAGGTTCTTTTTATAAAAATATTATAACTTTTTATGAAAAGGACCTTGGGCTTGAATGTTAATTTAATATCTACAAAGAAATAGTTCAAATAAACTAGGATCAATTGATTCATATAAAATAGTAAACGATGCCACTAGAGTTGTGAATTGAACCAATATTTTGAATTATTAATAAGAAACTTTCTACATGTTTCTGACATGGTTCAAAAAAGCTGCAGATATTTTATTTTAGAGGCTGAAGCTAAGCTACGGCTGGGAAATGTATACATCCAGCACTATTTTTATATACCGTTGCAGCATAACAATCTTGAAATCGTTAAAATTATAAGAAATTCATGAAAAGTTGCTGATCATAAATAATTAATTAAAAATTTAGAAATAATTAAATTAGTTATTTGAAAATGTAGAAAAGAAATCAAAGAAATGAAGCGAAGTTCGTCTATTTCGAATCATTTTCAATCGTTCGCATAAAAATTGTGCTGCAACAGTATATAAAATAGTGTATTGTAAATTTCACAGCCGTAGCTTAGCTTCAGTCTTTAAAATAAAAAATTGGCAGCTTTTAATACAAATGTAAATTTAAAAATTTTATTTTTATATTAGAAATTAGATGTTCGAAATAGAAGAAATGGCTGTAAAAAATAAGCGAACAAAACATAAATCAATTACTACAAATACAAAAGTAAATTGTTTTGGAATGTGGGTCATCTAAATAATATACCTGCCATCTAAATATTCTCAGTAGTTTTAGTTTGAACAACTTATACTAAAACCACACCAACAACAAAATCCTGCTACCATTTAGTTGTCATACAGATTTTATAGACTCTTACCACTTGGCTCACGGATAGACTTGTCGAGTTTCACTTGTTCGTTTTTGCTACGAACCAATAATCAAATAATCATGGCAAAATGAACAGTGAACGAGTTCGACCCAAGTCTAACTACACGAAATTTGTTGGAGTAAGAAAATGCCTTTTCTGTTCTCCAGTGATTTCCATTAAAATTTAATCTGGCATCCTATTCTGTAAATGCTTGTATTCTGTTTAGCGGTTTTATGATGAACACAATTCTGTAACTTAAGTTTTTAATTTGAAAATATTTTGAAATTGAATTCGTTGCTATTTCAGCTTTTTATTTCATTGCTAAAAGTGCTAAAAATTTAGCTATTTTGGTGAATTTTTTGCATTAGAAAATATCAAATTAAAAATTTTTAGCAATAAAATAAACTAAAATTTCGACAAATTCAACTTCAAGATATTGCCAAATCAAGAAGCTTAAGTTGCAGAATTGTATGCGTCGATAAAAGCCGCTAAACAGAATTTATAGATTTTTTAGCGATGGAGATTTAGCGATTTACAGTACTCCCGTTATAAAAATCACTATGAAAGAAAATATGCTTGCCAAGTCACTGCATCATTAGCTCCATTCACAATCTTGTGCATGTATGAATTATGCAATTGGAAATATTTTCCATGGACTGTGAATGCTCATTGTTGTTTTAGTTTGCTCTGCAGAATTTATAATTCTCTTTAAACCTCTGTTCGCACCTGTTGATTTGCAATCAAGCATTGCATATAAAAGCAACTAAATTTTGGTCTGACATATAAGCGTAGTAAAATTACTCTGTATTTTGTTATTGTAGAGTAAATAAATGCTAACCGGTTTTGTAATTACAATGATGCTTTGCAATTTGGAGAGAACTGTGAAAAGAGCAATTTTATGCTTGTGGTGTCCACAATTAATGCAGGTTTTGAGGCCTCTGATCAAAATTTCGATTTACAGAAATTTTTCCTGAAGCTGTTCTGATCATAATAGACCTATTCAAATCTCGTAAACGGCATTGCATTTGCAAAACGGCTTTAGCATTTTCTATACGTAACAAAATACATAGCAATACAATTGCTACTCCTGTGTATATTTGCAACACTTGATTGCAAATCAACAGTTGAGAAAAGAGAGAATCAGAAACAAATAGAGAACTTTTGATTTCTGCAACAAGCAGACCAAACTGAAGCAAGAGAGAGCATTCTCAATCGATAATAAATATTAACAATTATTTAGTTTTGCAAACATAAATGCACAATATTATGAATAGATCTAATATTGCCTGGTTGAAACGTGACCTTGAGTTTGATACTGAATGCACGCCAAAGTAATAATGTGACTTTATTTTGTTTACAAAGCAACGAAAACTCGGCACTGAAATAATGTAGTTTGATGTTTTGGAACTCAGTTAATGTCCGATGGTGGTGCGGAGAAACTTTAAAAGACCACACAAGTAATGAATTTTGTTAAAACAAGGCTCGCCATAGTAGAAATTTATCAAGCTAAAATATTGGAAATTTTCTTCTAATTATTTTATGATTTTTTTTTAATCTGACTGCAGCGTATTTGATATTTAAAGTTCAGTTACTGGTATAATATTGCAACATCCAATAAGAATTTTAATTAAGTTTTCTGTCACATTAATTTTAGTTTGTGATAATGTGTTTTAAAATCCTTTAATTTAAATCTCTTAACACATTTTAAAAGTGCTTTATATTATTCCTTAAATATTTTCTTTCAGCAAATTTCTAGCTATTTTGCCACTTTTTGCTGTCATTATTTTTGCCATCTTTGTATAGCATCTTTGAAAACATTATAGTTGTCTCGGACTTTAGGTGTCGTTTAAACGGCAAACTTATGACAGCCCAAAGCCTTTTGTTCGCTTTAAATGTAAATTATGGCGCTTAGCATAATGCTAAGAGAAACAATTGAATGCACATTTTAGATTTTGGTGTTGAAACAAATATTGTAAAAATTTTTAAATAAAAGAATAAAACTTGGTGCTAGCAAAGAAAACACTTTGATAAATTACATTAATTTGTTGCTTAACTAGGAAGCAGCTAAAAGATTTTCAAAATTAGTTGTTCACTGTTGTATATTTTATTACTTCAAGTCAAAAGACCTTTTAGGTGAAATATCGGCGGTATATAGACATGCTGAAGAACTAGATAGGACAAATAATAGTAAAAATCCCTGACATGAAGTGAAAATTTTGCAGTGTTGTTAACCTTTATATAAATAATAATATAACAACAACAACACAATAAATTAAAAAACAGTTGAAATTGTTGCCCTGAGATGAAATAAAATCATTCAGGCAACCAGTACAACAAAACGATAAGAATTGGAAAGTGATTGATACAAATTAAACACATAGAAAATTAAACAAAGCTCTGGTGGTTCAGTAGTCTCAGCATCAATGCAAAACAACGCAAAAGGGTGCTGATGAGTATCATAGCAGATATGAAACAGCCAGGAGATTGGGAACCCAGCTATAATAAGTTCAAATTTTACTTTTCTTGTCTCTCCTTTAAAAGGTTGTTAAGCACTACAATTAATTACACAAAATCCCTTCTTAATTGAAGAAGTATTAACAAACCGAATTTAATGAATCAGCCCGTTCATATTGAAATAATAGCTTTGACCTAAAATAATAATAAACTTTATTACAACTTTCTAACAGCATCAATTGAATTTCGTCAGTCATATATATCTCAGTGAGATTTAGTGATTTGAAGATTTAAATTCGTTTGAAGATTTTTGTTTTACTGCAATGTACTATGAAATCTGAGTGAAATCAACGGACGACAAAAATTCTACTGATAGTTATCAGTAATTGGTTATAAATGACCATTAAAAGGTTTCTCAATAGTAAAGTTTTGGCATGAAATTATGATTAAAAATCGCAACGTTGGCAACACTTCATAATAAAAACATAAGTATTAATAGTTGAATAGTTGAATATTGAATAATTAACAATCTGCTGTAATTCTAGCAGTTTCAAAGATAATGCTCAGAATTAACTTGTTTCTTTGCAGTTTAAAACATGCATTCGATCGCGAATCTTCTTTAAGAGCTAAAAAAAACTTTAAATGCTTCAGGTTACTGGCTAATACTCTGGAATTGCTGAGCCAAGTTTTCCATTCACTAAAACAGATTCTCTGAAAAATACAAATAAAAGTGCACATTTCTGTTTGGAAATACTTGCTGTTTCGGATAAAGTTAAGCAAAATAACAGCGTCATGTCAGGCAAGTCGCACTTAGCAGCAGTTGACAACTTTGGATGGTATTCTCTCTACGAGTTCCTTGTTTATGACAATTTACAGGAATACGCTATATTCCAGT